>QEPC01012154.1:2319547-2339454 GCA_003113815.1 Sphenodon punctatus
TAGCAGTGCAAACACCTGTGACCTTCTTCACCTGCTCATGCCCCTCCTCTCAAACACCCTGGCCTGGAAGAAGATCAGTGGGGAACTAGCCCTCATACTCCACACTAGGGTTGCCACGTTTTGCCATTTGATCCCAAGACTCCTATAGGTCAAATGCGAGTCTCAGGATCAGATTGCAAAAGATGGCAACTAGGGTTGTCATGTACGCAAATATTTAAGGAATGCTTATGAAAAATACATGTTGCAGGGCCTGCATTGATGACTAAGGTGCAAATGCAGGTCCTGAAACATGTATTTTTCATAAGTGTTCCTTACACATTTGCATAGGTGACAACCCTACTCCCACTTCCTTGCAAATTGCTTGGGGGGGATCGAGACTGTCACGGGTGATTTTTCATACTAGTGAGCTTGATATATGCTGGTAGAGAAGGGCGCGCAAGCACAAACCCATTTGTGAGAATGTTTGGAGCCATCTCACTGAACCTTCTTTACAAGGCAGCAACCTTCTGCTGCGAGGCACAGCCTGCCCGGCGGTTTAAAAAAAAAAGCTTCGGAGCAGCCTGCAAGGAGTCAGGGAGGGAGCGCGCAGCGGAAGAACGGCTTCGGCTTTGCACAGTAAGTGTGGGGGGGGGCTTCCCAGGCTGTGGGGAGAACGTCAGCCAGCAACCGAGCCACAACTTTAAGTTTGTTTGGGTTTGTTTGTTTTGTTTTTTTTAAAAGAAAATGGGACAGGAGGCCGCGCAGTGCCACAGCGGGCTTAACTGCCATAGGGATGGGCCCCCAGCCACGGTGGGCCCAGGGACAAATGTCCTGCTTGTCCCTATGGTAGCTACGCCCTTGGCTGGAGCTTGTCACTTTCAAAGGCCGCTTCCCCGCTCGGGCGGGTGCAGGGGAAGTGCCAGTCACCTTTGAAAGTGGCAGGCTCTGGTCAAGGCCGCAGTGGCCCAGGCAGGAGCCTGTCAGTTTCAAAGGCTGCTTCACTCCAGATTAGCATGCACTTAAAGTTGTCTTATTTGGCTGTGACTGTAAATAAAATACATACATACATACTTAATGTTGTGCGTGCTGAATATATACAGCACACAAATTGGGTAATGTGAATGCGAACCAGTTTTAGATTGTGTGCTTCAAAGAGAACACATTCTTTTTTATCCTCTCAAATTGTGCACATTTGAAAGAGTTCTAAGGTGAAAGCAATACCGTCCTTACAAAACTAAATTATAATGTGCCACCCACTGGAGAACTTGGAGTAGCTTTGTACTGTGTGCTGCAAAATTCTAGCTCCCCAACAATAGTCTTTGTCACCCCTTCTCTCCTCCAAACTAATAACTTATTCTGGCATCACCCCGGCCATGCAATGGGATGGTGGCGATATTGATTGGTGCCTCAAGTGAGTGAGCCATAATTACCTACACACTTCAGTGCAAGTGGAAAACTCCCTGTGATCACCAATCAATCTAAATTAAAGGAAAGTTCTTTCCCAATCCCTAATATGGCTATCTGTTAGGCCATGAGAATGCAAACAAGCCTCGTTGGTCAAGCATTTGAAATAAAATTCTCTGTACCTTGGTCCCTCCTTGTTTCTGCATATGGCACATCATAATTTAGTCTTGTCTGGCATCCCATCTCTGGCTGTATCTTTCTCTGATTTTTCTGCAAAAGAGAAAAAAATAATACTTTGGGATCAAGGGGGAGAAATTTCTTCCTTTCCTGCAAGGCAGTTTACTGAGGCATTGGGGCCAATCCCATCCCCCCATGTGCACTGCATGGTGCATGCATGCATGCAAATCGCGGGGACATTGAGCCTCACGACGCCACACGGGACCCGTGTGAGGCCTGTGCAGATCCTACGTGCAGGAGTTTGGGGATCATGGCCATTCAATCCCACTGCATCTTATAACTAATCTGTCTTTTGCTTCCTCATGATGCAGGCAAGATATTGTAGCTGTGCTAGTACAGAAGGCTTGAACAGTTCTCTGTCCTTCCTAATAGATCTCTTAGCTGTGGGAGTTTCTGAAGGCCACCACCCCATGTGCTGCCATGCGTGAATGTCCTCTAGATGCTCTGTTCCATGATGAGGTGCTATGGGAAAGCTGCCCATATCTTTCCACAGTCCACAGACAGAAGCTTAGCTAGGGAATACTGTAATACCGTTTGGGCAAAGTTGTGAGGAAAAAACCCTCTGTTTGTTGTAGCTGTATCAGGACTGGTGAGCGTCATGAAGCAATGGCAAAATCACGATTCTGTGGGGAAAGAGAACACAAGGCATCAGACTTGATATGCGTTTATTTAACTTACCATAAATGAATTTGCCTAAACTAAGAAAGGTGCATTCTTTGTTTTATGTGGGGGATAACATAAAACCACTCCTTGGTTTTAAGAGGTGTCTAAACAGGGTGGATTTCACTGTGATGAAGACGAAGAGAGACTCTCTCTGAGACACACTTTGGCTGTTTTCCCCCGAGCAGCCTTTTAACGCAAGCTCCCTTCCCACGAGCAGCCTTTGGTGCCACAGGAGCAAGCACTATTCAAATGTAGCACAGTTCCTGTCTTGTGGGAAAGGAGGAAGTGCGGCTCTCCCACCAGCAAGCTCACTCATCTGACAGGGTAATGAAATCCTACCCTGTCCGATGCATGAGCTTGCCAGCGGGAGAGCAGCACCTTCTCCTTTCCCACAAGACGGGAACTGCACTATATTTTAATAGAGCATGCTCCTGCTGTGCCAAAGGCTGTGCAACCAGCCTCATGGGAAAGCAGCCTTTGTCTTGAAAATGAAAGCACCTGGGGTTGTGTTCCTGCATCAGAACTGTTTCTTATCACTCTGATTTTGGCGACACAAAGCAGAAATGGGAAGACTCTTTACTTGAGGCCGCTTTTAGACGATTGCGCTGTGCGCTCGCGTGGGGTTTCAAAAACCCCGCGAGGAGAGATTACACGTGACGCTGCCGGCAATCGTGCGCCTGATACGGCGCCGCACATTCTTTTCAAACCGCGAACTGACCGGAAGCCTGATCGAGGTAGGTCATTCGCGGCTTAAAAAGAATGCGCGGCACCGTATCAGGCGTGCGATTGCCGACGGCGTCACGTGTAATCTCTCCTCGTGGGGTTTTTGAAACCCCCGCACGAATGCACAGCGCGATTGCCTAAAAGCGGCCTGAGTCTTGGTCAGGCAGCCGCAGTGTGACAGACACACAGCTGATGATTCACCTGTGGCCGCCACTACATTCGCCATAGGCTAGTTATTGGTCTCACTGTCCCTACTCAATGGGTTGGTCCAGGAAACCAAACACACAGGCGGGGAGGGATGTGGTTGCTCCTTTGACCACTATAGGCTTTTCACCTGCAGCTGTCTGGTGCTGGCAGACCTTGCCAATCAGTGAGGTTGCATGGGACCTAACAGACAGGAGGGCACAGCTGCCTTAGCCCACGATGTGTCCACCTCCTTTCTTCAGCTGACACATCAGGTAGCAGCTGGCTGCCTGCACTGTGGCAGAAGTGGATGAATATCTGGGGGCCACTTAACAGACAAGCAGGTGAATCGTGGGCTAATGTCTTGTTTGTTTTCACCCAGTGGGTAGGGACGCTAGGTGGGGTGGCACCATCTGCAGATGGGGTTGTGAACCCAACTGATATTTAGCATGCTTTGCATGTCTTTGTTGCCATCTGTGGTCAAAAGGGGGTTACGCAGGCAAAACTTTGGGGCAACCACTGTTCTTTGCACTGTGACTGATTCAGTGCTCCTGGATGTCACTTGGGAGCATTTTCAAAAGAACATTGGATCAGTCTCATCGTAAGGAAATTTTGGTGCCTTGATGAGAGTTAGTTCTGCCGCTGGTAGCTGATAATTATAGAGAGACAAAAGAAGAATTTGCCATTTAGTTGTTATCTGTACTTAGACCAATTTTAATCATGCACTACTTTATTGTATCACAAAGCCTTCCTTCTCTTTTTCTTTAAATGACTGCATCAACCATTATCTTTCTCAGAATAGGATCTCAGGCTCTGTGGAGCTGACTGCTATTGTGTTCAATAAAACGGGGTGAAATGGGAAAAATATGCATAACCCCAACTGATATACTTCCCCTGTGATGCCTTGTATAATTTTACCCTTCAGTGGATGATGTTTGAAACCCCTGACAAGATCTTGGCAGATAATGTAGAGGGTAAATTATTTAGCATGAGAATTCCACTGTTAACAATATTTCTACTGTGTTTTAAGAGGGGGTTATGTGATGTGACATGACTACAGCAACTCTGCTGTCATGGTATAGTTTGTGCACGACATGTTTCCCTGGGAGACTTTCAAAGAGACATTCTTGATGCAGACGATGGCAACTTGTACGTCCAGAGTATTTTCTAAAGACTTTAAATATTTAAAGACAATATTTTTAAAGGAGGCTTTTCTGCCACTAGCACCTCACAGCTTGCTAAGAGACAGTTTTTTCACCCAGCAAAGTCCCATTGTTCCAGGTAGGGGTGCTGAGTGCCTTAAGAATTTGTGGGGCTCAGGGCAAAGATAAAATGAAGGACCTCTGGTGGTCCCATCCACTCTATGGGGCCCTAGAGATGGTCACATTTGGGGCCCCATTGGAAGGGAGTGGGGGCCCCATCCTGCATCCTCCCTTGGTGACAATTGAGGGCACTGCGGGGCTCCCACAAGGAGAGAAAAGAATGGGACACAGGGTAGTCACCCCAGGTTGCCATGTGATAAGGCCGAGCTGAACGCTTCTGAGAACCTGCTCTTAGCACTTCAGCTTAGGCTGTTCAGTAGCTGCCCCACCAAATCTGCTCACTCACAAGTCTCTGTAGGTGTTATGGGACTGTTCAGAGATTAAACAAATGAAATATTTCTTCAGGGAAGCAAAAACAAATATTTAAAATTCCAGGTCCTACACAACTCTTTCTCTCTCTGTAGAGGCCCTCTTACTAGACTTGGCTAGAATGATAGGTTACACTTCCATTATGTTGCACCTTTAATCAGAAGATCTAGGTCCAGACCAAGACCTATTGGTATTGATAGCCTGGGCTGGATGGAACTGGAGGATTACTGGGACTCAGCAATGATGCCACACCTTAAAAAAAAACCCAACTACTAGAAGAAACAACTGGTTGATCTTAGACCAAATATTGGATGTGTTCCTCACTCTGTTGAAATTGTTGACAGTTTTACCACTGACCTTAGTGAAATGAGAATTGTGTCACTTGGATATTACAAGATGAGATCATTCAAAGAAGTAGAATGAAAATGAAGTGGAAGAAGTAGTTTTGAAGTTGGATTTATAATGCCATAAGCTGAAAGAAGAGTTTCAGAAAACTGGGCGACACAGTGCTTTGAAATGGTAATAGAAGGGTGAATCGCAGTGAGAAGATGGAAACAGAAAGGTGGAGAGTAACTGGAGAAGAAAGGAACCAGCGTGGGCTGTAGTGGTAAATGTAAGAGTGAACTGAAGCTACGTAGGTGGATAGGTACCAGCTGGAAGATACGCGAACACCATGACCAACCAAAGCGATGAAGTGCTACGTGGGCTTGCAAGAAGTAGAGTAGATGAGAAGAAGATAAAATAAGAACAGCCTAAGTGACCTTTCAAAAATGAAAAAGCTGTTGCACAAAGGTGATATTGTAGAATATGTTGATCATCACTTCTACCACATTACAAATAAGACACTTGGTGACATGAGAGACAGTTTGAAGATACCCCCAAAATAGGAAAGCATAAGAACAGACTCTGAAAGAAAGGTGCTGCCTAAAGTTAACCCATTGTTCCACAGGTGGAAACAAGAACATGGGAATATTTTTGAAGACAAACAGGGAGAAAACTGTATTCCTGTCTTTATTTAACTAAATAAGTACCACACTTGGTCAGATCAATGGTCCAGCAAGCCCAGTATCCTGTCTCCTACAGTGGCCACCTTCAGTTGCTTCAGAGAAGCGTGTGCCTGTTCATAATGGAGCAACTTGTTGCCTGCTATTCAATCCCAGCTCCCATCAGTCAGAAGTTACGTCACCAACCAACTTGACTAATAGCAATTTATGGACCTATCCTCTAAAACCTTATCCAAACCTTTTCTAGTTCTAGGTAAGGTTGGCTTTCATCCAAAGGCAGACAGAACAGATCAACTGAATACAACGGGAAACGTTTAGAGTAAAACAGCTACAGCACTCTTGCACAGCCACCAATGCAAAGTAGAAAATGCAGCAATTGTATCTCTTTGAACACGAAAAACCTAATGTTGCACCTTATAACCAAATAGCTTGTTGGAAGCTTAACAAACCCGGAGCTGAATCTGTTTAAGCTGCTTAAGCTTATTTTCTAGCTCTGTTGGGGTTCGTTGCATGTGCAAAAGCAAGGAAATTGCAAAAAGATAGTCTGATTGCTAGCATATTCCATTTCTTATTTAACGAAACAAGGTAAAAAATAGAACTAATGAAAAAGGAAGGGCGCCATTAATTTTAGTGTCTGAAAGCAAATGAAAAATGATTCGCTGATTAGTGATATGCAATTTGTTCCTTTAACTTCTCCAATAATGTGTGAATGTCACATTACATACCGTTTACAATGATTAAAGCTGGAGATGAAATAAGATAGGATAGATCTTGTGTTCCTTTCTTGACTGGTGGGCAACTTGTGTCATTTATCTCTCCTGGGGGAGCAGTCTTAAATTAAATAAACAGCATTATTTGTGGAGATTTATGGCTAAAAGACTTCTAGATCCATGAAGGAAATCTTGCACTACTATTTTTAGAGCCCTAGAGAATAATTTTTTAAGATTTGTGTGGCTTGGAATGGACTATAAAACACTCTGGTAACTTATAATGAGCGTACAGGCAAGTTCAAAAATCTTAATATTCTGGCAGCAAAACTGAAAATGGTTGATTGCTGATGTCCACCCTCACAGGAGGTTAAAGAGCTGTATGTCTGTTTAGATTCATTATTTCATTGGGAACCGCTGCTTCAGCAGCACTGTGACTAAGCTAAAGATACATGGTGATAATGATCACATAACAAATGGAGACACTTGAAAAATAATAATAAAAAGGGCCACTTGGTAAAGTAGTTCTAGCCAGGAATGGAACTACAAAGATGCCATCACCCCATTCATTCAGCACGCTTGCACCCAGAGTGTCTTCAGTTCTGATTTACCAATTTTACTGACAAATCAGGCTATATTTATTAGCTCTGCAGAGCCACTGCAGCCATGAAAGCTCAAGCCAACTTTTAAAGGAGGGATATTCTTGTGTCTGAGGTGTCGTGGGTCGGGGGTTAAGGCATTCTGGTATATCCCCCAAGGTGTGGGCTCATGCCCTGCTTGGGCTCATGGCTGCCTCCAGACCACCCAGCTGTGGATGCTACCTCATTCATTGAGTTGGGTCTCTTTCAGTGGTTCTTATAACTGGAGGGTGCAGAAGGTTAAAGAAATTTTGAGAACCACTGGGTTATTTTATTTATTTATTTATTTATGTATCAATTTATACCCCGCCCCTCCTGTAAAAACAGATCGGGGCGGCTAACAATTATAAAAGAGTAAAAAAAATACAATAATATAAAGATAAAAAGATCATAATAATATAAATAATTTAAAACAGGGTTAGGACAAATAAATAAATTAAGGTAAATAAGGGTAGGGTGGAGCTAAAAAACCCTAACCCATCCTCCCTCCCTCCCCAAAGGCCTGGGTGAGCAGTCAGGTTTTACAAGCCCGCTGGAATGTTAAAAGGCTTGGGGCCAGGTGAGCTTCCTCCGGGAGGGAGTTCCAAAGATGCAGCCCGGTCACCAAGAATGCCCTCTCCATTGTGGCCCCCCACTTATTTGATGTGCTGGTCACACCACTCCCTTATATATTGCAGGACACAGAAACTGGTGTGACTTAACCATTTTGGCCTGATGAACTAAAAGGCCTATGCTATAGGCAAGAGTGACACCAGAATGATGATTAGGGCATGGGACTAAGTCAGAAAGGGGCAAGACAAAGAGGCTTTCCCGTTGTGTTTCTGATATGGCCTCGCACCCTGTGAGGGCATTGTGACATCGCAACACTCCAAGTGGGATACAACTGCACCAGAAAGATGTGGAAGTCCCTTTGCCCTTGCCTTTCCAGTATAGCCCTGCTCCTTCTTGATGTGTTACAGTGCTCTCAAGGGGCAGGGGAAATGTAAGTTACTTAGTTTTTCTGTAAAACAGAGAAAAGTACCTCTTTAATTCACAGGGGGCTTGTGGGGCTAACTATATAAAAATGATGAGGTGGTTAGATATTACAGGAATGGAAGCTATGGGGAGATAAGGACCTAGGGAAGACAGAATTGGTAAGATGAGCAAATCCTACATTGAAGTCAGTAGGGATCCCACCATGACATTTTCCACAGTTCCTTTCTGAATGTGGCTACACACTGGGCATCATCTGTTCCTGCTGAAGCCGGTAGCACAAATCTCTTTAAATTCAGAAACAGAGCAACTGAGTTCTTTTTGTTCTTTCAACTATTTTTTTTTTTAAGTAGCAAGACTTGTTGGATGGAATTACATACACCAATAGTAGCTTTTATGTCTTCTGCACAATTTGATCAAAATAGTTGCTGGCTCTTGTTATAGCTCACTGTTCATTGAAATGCCAGTTATGATCTTAACCTTCTTCCCTTCCTGCCACTCATGTCTATGGCAAACAATGGAATCGGTCCCCACTAAGGAAAGTTGGTGCAATATGGTTGCCGTAGAATGCTGAAATGATCATAAATGAGGCACATATTTTAAATTTTGTTATTGGGTGTCTTCAGACGTTACGAGATCACGGTGAACCACGGTGAATACCCACCTGTGGTCACCGTGTCTCGAACGTCTGTTTGCGGGGCACCAGATGTTCGCCACGGTGAATCCCCACATGGGGTCCGTTTGAACCACGCTTCCCGGGCTAGCCGGGGGAAGGTCCCGGGAAGCGTGGTCAAACGGACCCCGGGCCGGGACCAACGAAAAGTCACGTCTGGCCATGCGCCACGGCCCGGGATCCCCAGCGGGATCCCAGGCCACGGCGCTTCCGGCCCAACGCGGCGCCCGCAATGGCCCCGCCGCCCGCCCATCTCCTCGGAGGGCGGGCGGCGGGCTGTGTGGAGGGGGCGGGGCCATGTGGCCGCACGTTGCGCCGCACGGCCCCGGCCCCTCCCACTTTCCCCACTGGGATCCCCCCGGCACGTCTGTTGTGGCGTTATGGGGTGACCCCAGCGGGGAACGAAGCCGGTGGTTTCGGTACGTCTGAAATCACCCTTTATCTCTGGTGCTGTTTGGACTCCAGCAGAGACAGCAGTGAAAACACTTTGACTATCCCAAATTATTAGCCTAAGACAGGTTTTCTCTTACTTGCATTTTTTCCACTTCAGGAAAGGCGTGTTCAGTGAGACATTTGTCAATTAAATATTCAAAACCTTTTAATAATAATTAAAAAATGCATAGAGTAAAAAAATATAATCAGCTCAAGTCTATGCTTTTTCAAAGAACAAGCTTATCGTGTCCAATAAAAAAGAGAACATGCCTGCTTAAAAAATTTAAATTTTAGATTTGATTAGATTAGCTCTTCAGTAACCTCGCCCAACTAAATCTGTCTTCCTTTCATGTGATTTGTCAGAGTTTATAGCAGGTTTGTACACAATGCGTTCACCATTATTTTCAAGGCAATAAAAGCAGCCATGCAGAAAAGCCACCCATAAATGTCAGAAAACAGATATTTTGTTGCATTCCAAGGGCTTTCAAGGTGAAGTTCAATTCAGTTAGCTCCCCCAGAGTGATAGTGGTATGATATGATGATAGAATGTGTGTGAAGGTAGGATATATATATATTGCCGTCCCTGTGTATTTCTGTCAGGATAACAGAACAGTGAGAGATTGGAATTTTACTACCTGGAGGAATTTCCTTTATAAAACTATTAATTTTGCAGCCTCCTTTTCTCCCATTGAGATGTCCTACACAAATTGCATATTGGAAATAATGCACTCAGTTTTGTATAACACTTAACACAATGGAGCCCTTGAGCCTGAATGGGGCCTTTGGGTGTTATGGTAGCCCAAATAATAATAAGGGAAGTGATGCCTAAATTACCAGTTGGAACAAATCAGAATATGGATTCTCCTGGTTAGTCAGAACATAAGAACCTAAGTAGAGCCATGCTGGGTCAGATCAATGGTCCACTGAGCCCAGCATCTGTGTGCCTTTCCCTGTTTTTCACTCCCAGCTCCCGACAGTAAGAGGTTACATTTCCCAAACCTACCTGGCTAATCGCTGCTAATGGACCTATTCTCCAGAAACTTGCCGAACCCTTTCTTAAACCCGATTATACTGCTGGCCTTGACCACATCTTCTGGGAACAAATGCCACAATTTAATTATGCGTTGAATGAAAAAATACTTTGTTTTAAATCTGCTACCTGTTAGTTTCATGGAGTGTCCCCTAGTTCTAGTGCTATTTGAGAGGATAAATAACCGTTCCCTATTAACTTGTTCCACACCACTCATGATTTTATAAACTTCTATCATATCCCCTCTGTCGTCTCTGTGAAACAATAAAACGTTGTTTTATTCATGCAGATGAAAATAGGCTCAGTAAGCTGCACCACTGCATTTCATACAATTATAGCAGCTGGCCAGATAGAAACAAACCAACATTTAGAATATCTGGAAGATTTAATTGAAACATTTTCTTTAAAAGAGGCCCAAGGTCTTTACAATCTCTGGATCTGTGGGTCCTGCAGGCCCTGAACTTGGGTCTGTAGGCTGAAAACATACCCCCCAACATATCAAGCACTCAAAGAGAATAAGACTCCCCTCTCAGTCAATAAGTTCCCACCCCTCAGTGCACCTCCTCATTCACTTAGACGCACCCTCCCCCCAATAGTCCAAGTGCATAAAAGAAGGACTGAAGCTGTTCTGCTGCTCATTCTCGATTCTTAATGTTCTATCATTATTCCATTGTCCTCTCAAGGGCTTTTCCTGGGAGGCAACCAGAAAAGAGGTGCCTGAGGCTTGAATACTTTAAAAAATATAATCTCTTTCTCTTCTGAAAGTGGGAGTCAGCACCCAAGGAGGCACTGTCTCTCCTAAATAAGAACTGTTGGGAGTAGACCTGTCCTAGACTTGTCCAATAACTACTTTACTGGTTCTGATCAGTTACTCCTTAGCTTGTATGATCCCCTGCATGTTTCTAG
Source organism: Sphenodon punctatus (assembly GCA_003113815.1). Classification (NCBI taxonomy): domain Eukaryota; kingdom Metazoa; phylum Chordata; class Lepidosauria; order Sphenodontia; family Sphenodontidae; genus Sphenodon; species Sphenodon punctatus. The sequence continues at coordinate 2,330,730 of QEPC01012154.1, forward strand.
ACCTCCATCTTGTGTTGTCTCTTTGGGTATAGCTCCGGATCTCTGATCCTCTGGCTCCAACCCACTAGCCTGGCACTGGTGGTTTCTGGAGAAGGGATAGGACTGTTCCACCTGGCCTGGAGGTATGGGCATGGGGGAAGGAGGATGAGGTTCATGCCAGGGCTGGGTTTTATTGGTATCAAACACTGCTGACAGATCTAATAAAAGCAAAAGAGACAATCTGCCCTGATCTAATTCATGGAGTCTAATTCATGGACTTTGCACAAGTCGTCGTCCAAAGCCACAAGCACAGTCTCAGTGCCAAACCCAGGGCGAAAGTCGGACTGTGAGGGATCCAGAAAGCCATGAACTCACGCTCCACTTCCCCAGGATTGGCATCATCATGGATATTGAAATCTCCCAGGACTATAGCCCTTGGAGATCACAAGACCACCTCTGACACCCATTCAGCTAGAGCGTGTAGGGATGCTGCTGTACAGGTAGGTGTACCAGCAGCAGCCCTAATCTGTCCCCAGCCAAATCAATCACAAGATGGACACCCTCTATACCTGAAATAGTCTGCACTGGATATCTCCTCACAGACCAGGTGTCCTTAAAAATAATGGCTCCCCCGTCCCCTCAGGTGGGGACTGATGCTGTACAGACAGTACCCGGCCGGAACAAGGTCAGCCAAAATTGGCTCTGACTCAGTGCCAGCCAGGTCTCTGTAATACACATGAGATTGGCTGACTGATCCAGGATTAAATCATGGATTGTTATAGATTTACTGACAACTGACCTCGCGTTGATCAGCAGCAGTCCTAGACCTGGAACCTTCCCAGTCTTGATCACCACACCACCTGCTTGGGGGCCAGTGAGAGGGACCGGCACCATGTACCTGTTTCTTCTCATTGCCGTTACTGGCCTCCCGGAGGGACTGTAACTGCCCCAGCCCATCATGACCCCAGTGGCTGCTGGGGCAGTGGCAGCCCCAGGGATTGTGGTCTAATAAAGGACTGTGGACTTGTTACCCTCTGGACATTACCTGGGCTGGGTCCTACAGGAGGGTACCCCCTTCCTTGGAGGGGGATTCAGCCAAGGCTTGGACTGAATAGGCGTTGCAGTGGGATGAGCTAATTCCCCTGAGTGAGACCTCAGCACCCCTGTGTGGCCCTGGGAAGACACCCTGCTACACTCTCCCCCACCCCCACCCCAAACCCTCTGTCCGCTCCTCTCACAGGGGAGTCAAAAAAACCCAATCCACTTGGGTCAAACCCCCCTCACACCTGGGAGATAGACCCTTCCCTCCTCAACCCAGTCCCGCCCCCTCACACTAGGGAAGGGAGCCATGCCCCAAATCTTCACTGCACCTGCACCTGCCCCAACCCTCCCCCCCCAAAGCAAGCCCCAACAACTCCGCCCAATGAACCAGCCATCCTTTGTACTGTCCCCCATCCCAGATTGGGGTGGAGGGAAGGAGTTTTTCCATGGGAAGGGTCAGTTTGGCTTGGGGGAGTGGGGGCAGTGAAGAGGTCCCACCTGCTCCTTTGCCAATCTGCCTCTGGGGATGCCAGGCTTGGGGCATAATCGCTGGCTACCCATCCCCCTAGAGCAGTATTGGCCCTCTGAGGGTTATTGTTTTTGGGGGGGTGGGGATTGTTAATCAGGAGCTAGAGAAGAGGGCCTGTTTGAGGGGGGTGTAGAGTAGGGCAGCTACTGAACCAGCTGGGGTCATGTTGGGCATGAGGAGGTATGGCGGGGGTGGGGGGAGCCATCAGGGATATTAGGAGAGGCACTTAGTGTCTATTCCCATGTCCCACTCCACTCCTGTCTCGGGATATTTGGGGGTTGAGGCCCTGATCTGAAGCGGATGCTGTTTAATGTGAGGTCGGCAGCAAATAAAACATCAACCTTTTTTTATTGTATTCAAGATGAGGCTGCAGATCTCATATGCATTAGAGAGATCTGGCTGGATGAGGCACCTGTGCCTATATTGTCTCCAATGGTGCCGGCAGGGTACTCAGTGCAGCACCAGCCTAGGATTGGGGGTTGGGTGGGGGAAGGGGGGACAGAGTGGCAGTGATCCGTAAAGATATTTGCATCTTTTAAAGGTATTCAATGCCTAACTCATTCAACATAGAGTGTTTCCACTCGAGGCCTCTCCCCAGACCTTCCTTCCTTCCTTCCTTCCGTAGACAATGTAAGACATGGCTGTTTCACCAAGCGTTTGATGAGGGGGATGGGTAGAGAGTTGGGGGGCAGGTTTAGTTTCATTTTAAAAGTATGGTTTTTAAAAAATCTTCAGGCCTCTTTTGCGGTGGTTTTAATGTACTTTTAAATATGATATATATTTTGTATTCTTATGTTTTATATGATGTCTTATATATATGTTGTACACCGCCACAGGCTGCCATCTGGCAGAAGGGGGCAATATAGAAGTATTATTATAAATAAATAAAATTAATAAATCTCTGGAGCAGCCCTGCCAGTGGCATTCCAGAACATCCAGCAGAGCTGGCCAGCCAAACCTGGGGCACTAGCCCAAAGCAGAGCAGCAGTCCATCTAATGTGTAGAGTGTAGACCCTTGCTGCAGCTCCACTTCCGGCTGGCCATTGCCCTGGGCAACACCATAGCATGGTGATGCTCTAGCCTGCAACTCTATTGTGTTTGGGTGGGGGAGGGGGGTGCTGCGCAAGCAGACCGCAGGCCAGGGAGCCTGCTGGGTCTGTATGATCCAGACACGGGCAGGGCTGGGAGCAGTCGGATGTGGGGGTGCACCCTGGAGCAGCTCCAGGGATGGGTAGCCCTGCATTTATCTGAAAACACCCATTGAGCAGTCCTGGACTAAGTGGTACAGTTCTGTTATGGATCAAAAACTGGTTAAAAGATAGGAAACAAAGGGTAGGAATAAATGGTCAGTTTTCAAAATGTAGAGAAGTAAACAGTGGAGTGTCGCATAGGTCTGTATTGGGACCGGTGCTAAACCTCTTCATTAATTATTTGGAATCCAAAGATAGCGTGATCACCGTGTTGGTCCCAAATGACAGAGAGAAATTGGTTTGAATGAAAGCTTTTATTGGACCAACTGTTATCGGTGGAAATAAGCAAACTTTTGGGCCACACATGTAGCATAGTCAGTCGAAATATATAAAATGAGCAAATGTAGAACAGGTATATATGATGGGGCACAGAATGGGCTGAGGTGGAAATAAGCAAACTTTTGGGCCACACATGTAGCATAGTCAGTCGAAATATATAAAATGAGCAAATGTAGAACAGGTATATATGAGGGGGCACAGAATGGGCTGAAGTGGATAGAACAAGAGTTGTGGATAAAAGTGGAACAGTGGAGTGCATAGAACAACAGTTGGTCCAATAAAAGATATCATTCGAACCACTTTGTCTCTTAATTACTTGGGAAAGGGGGTGAAGAATGAAACAGTCAAATTGGCAGATGGCACAGTTATTCAAGATAATTAAGACCAAGGTGGACTGTGGAGAGCTGCAAAGGAATCTAGCACCGTTAGGAGACTGGGCAACCAAATGGCAAATGAAATTCAATGTTGAAAATTGCAAAGTGATGCACATAGGGAAAAATAACGCTAAGCAACATACATACACAACGTTGTGATCTAACTTAGCTGTCATTACACAGGAAAAAGACCTTGGGGTCATTGTGGAGAGATCATTGATATCATCAGCTCAATGTCCAGCAGTGGTCAAAAAAGACTAACCACAAGTTAGGGATAAAAAAGAAAGAGACAGAGAACAAAACCGAAAATATCATAATGCCACTATATAAATCTATGGTGCGACCGACCACACCTGGAATACTGGGTGTTTTTACACACACATTTCTCCTGGATGTTTGCTGTTACATCCTGAACTTTCTGTGTGTCTAAATCACCCACCCAGATCTTAAACATCTGGCTCTTTGAACTTCTGCATAGAACTTCTCCCAGAACGTTTGTGTGTAAAACATTCTCCTGGTAAACTGCTTTGCTCCAGGCAGCTGTGGTCACTTGGTTTCCATGGCAGCCTGTCACATCTACAGCTGTGGCTACTTTAGGCTGCCTCGGGGCAGTGTTTGTGTGAAGAATGCATCCAGGAACTGCCTCAGGGAAGTGTGTGTGTGAAAAATGAATCCAGAACTTACCTGTGGACTTGTAAACCCAGAAGATTGAAAAATCTGGAACTTTAACATGTGTGTAAAAATGCCCATTGTGTCCAGTTCTGGTCACCCCATCTCAAAAAAAGACATAACAGATGTGGAAAAGGTGCAGAGAAGGACAGTAAATGATTCAAGGCATACAGTAGCGAAAGCTTGATAGGTTAGGGCTCTTCAGTTTGGAGAACAGATGCCTGAGAGCGGATATGGTAGAAGTTTACAAGATCATGCTACCCTTTCTAAAAACAACAGTACCAGGAGGCATTCCATGAAGCTAATGCGGAGCACCTTTAAAACAAATAAAAGGAATTCCTTTTCACCCAGCCTACAATAAAATTGTAGAACTCGTTGCCACTACTGTTTTACAGGCCAGTAGTGTAGCAGTCTCCAAAAAGGGACTAGACAAATTTTTGAAAGCCAGGTCCAGTAAGGGCTAATAGTTGGGTTGGTCAGGGATACATGACACTTGACTGTCAAAAGCTGGTGGAGGATGGCAGGAAATGGATTATTCGATTGTAACCTACTGCATTCTCCTGAGGCAACCCAGGTTGGCCACTGTTGGAGACAGAATGCTGGACTAGATGAATAATTGTGCTATTTAAAAGTAAATAACACTTATATTCTTATGATATCATGGCACTCTGTGGGCAGGACTAAGTCAGAAATGAGGTGGGATTAAGGCACTCCACCCACTCTGAACATTTCTTAGCATTCTTTGTATGAGTAGGGACTGAGGTCTTCCATGTTGAAATAATGGTGTTTGTGTATCAAAAGTAATTTTTTAATTATTTGTTTATTTATTTAACACATTTTATTACCCTGCCCCTCCTGCTCCAGGCAGCTCAGGGTGGCTTACATAGAATCATTAGTTTTTTAGGGTTGTACATGACCTTAAAGGTCATTCAGTCCAACTCCCGGCACCAAGGCAGGATTTGTTATACCTTAACTAAGGAGCCGTCTTCATTGCTGTCAATGAGGAAACCACACGGAACACGGCCCCCTTACCATCTCCGCTTGATGTTTGTCCATTCCTTTGTGAAAACATCTCCAATGAAGGCGACTCCACGACTTCCCTAGGCAACTTGTGGCAATGCCCAAGTGTTCTTATAAAGTTTTTCTGCCCCTTTCGTGACAAAACCCCACCCCTGTGGAGCATTGTGATATCACAGTGTTTTGAGGGGGCAGGGCCATCTCCAACCTTCCTCTCCTTCCATTATATCTGGCCTGGGCATGGAAGCAGGGGTGATAGTCTAACAACTGGTTCTGTATCCACCCCCGCCTCCCTTTATGTATGTTCTGGGAGAATTTCTTCATAATGCCAAGCTCTATCTGGAATGGCAAATGTTCATGAAAGTCGCCTTTCAAGTATGGCATAAAAACAAAGGCCAAGTCATGTCAGATTTGTGAATATACAGTCAGTATGAACTCCATTAACAACTGGTTCTGCTGAACTGGTAGGATATCACTCCTACATGGAGGAGACTTGTTGTATCAGGCTCAGTCCTTCCGGAGCCCTAGCTCTCACCCTCTAGGAATTAGGGGTGTGCACCAGGCCCCCATGTCGTTTTTGTTTTTCATTTTCATTTTCGTTATTAAAAAATGTCATTTTCATTATTAACAACAATGTCATTTTCATTGTCATTGTCGTCATCGTTTTTGTTATTGATATTGGTATAGTTTTTGTTATCGGTATTGATATTTGTTATCGTTATTGATATCAGTACCATTTCAAACAAAGATTTTATTGTTTGGAATCAGTATCATTGATTCCTGTGCATAACTAATATTTATCTAAATCTAAGGGAGACAGGAGAAGGGGAAAGAAAAACGATTTATTCTAATCAATTATCTATATAACTATTCTAATCAAATCGAATCTATATGTCTATTATATATATATATATATATATATATATATATATATATATATATATATATATATATATATATATACACACTACCTATCTCTGTATAATGTACAGGGGGGAGAAGGGCAGGGAAAGGGAGAAGGTAAAATGTAGGGTATGAGGTAGGAAAGGTATTGGTGGAAATTCCTAATAAATAAATAAATAAATAAATGGCATGGGGGGATTTTTTTATGTTCAAGCCCACAGCTGTGGGAGGCAGCAGGCACTGAGCAATCACAGAGTCCCATGAGACTGCTGGCATCTGCTTGTGCTGCTCATTGGCCAGGGATGCATCCATCAGATACTGCTGAGCTGCTCGCCCCTCCCATAACAGGCACAGATCAAGAGTTCAACCCTGTTAAGACTGCGAGATGTCTGCTCCCTTCTCCCCTCTGTACATTTTCCCTCCTTCGGTCTGCCAGGGGTGCCTTCTTGGAGGTCCCCTACATTAAGCGGGGGGCTACAATGGAGAGGGCATTCTCGGTGGCCGGGCCGCGTCTTTGGAATTCCCTCCCGGAGGAAGCTCGCCTGGCCCCAAGCCTTTTGACATTCCGGCAGGCTTGTAAGATCTGACTGTTTGCCCAGGCCTTTGGGGAGGGGGGTAAGGTTAGGGTAGGGACTCTCCCCTACCTTTTGGGTTTATTCTTATAAATTTTTGTTTCCCCAATTCTGTTTTAGGTTTAAATTTATTGTATTGTTTTAAAAAATGTTTTTATTGAATGTTTTTATATTGTATGTCGCCCCGAGATGCCGTAGGCATAGGGGGCGACTCAGAAATGCTTATAATAAATATAATAAATAAATAAATAAAACCCAACTGCCACAGCACTAATAATAATGACAATGATAACGACATTGTCATTTTTGTTTCTTGTTATCGTTTTTGGTTTCGTTATCGATATCATTATCATCATTACCATTATCAGTAGTCTTGGTTGTTGTTTTTGGTATTCTCGGTTGTCGTTTTCATTATCGTTATTCTCAGTTGTCTGTTTCGTTATTGCAATAACGAAAATGAAAATGACAATTTTCATTATCGTTATTGTAATAATGAAAATGACATGCACACCCCTACCAGGAATGAATAAGGAATGGATTCTTTACAAGAAACAGACAAGAAATGTTTGCATTCCTGCTTCCTTGCCACCTACTGCTGCAATGGTATCTCTGCTAACATGAATTAAGTGGAGTCAGCACATTTCATTACATAAAAACCACCCTCCAGGGCACAGCTTTGTGCTGCAGGAAATGGGGTAATTCAGTAAGCGGGACTCCCCCCTGATGCAGCCGGAAACAAGGTGATAGCAGATTGTTTGCTCTGAAATGAACTTTAGGCCCAGGTCTTGCAAAGGCATGCATACAAATGACTCAGATGCCTAGCATGGCTATGGTGGGCCCAGCCTTGTGTCCCAGTTAAGGATCCCAAAGGATAAGGGGGAAGGGTCTCCCTAGCTGGCAGCCCTTTCCAGGGGACTCCCGGCCAGCCTCAGCTGCCCCCTGTAAAGCTGGTGGCACCACTAGGGTGGCTGTACCTCCCCTTTAATACAAAAAACTTATGAAAGATACATGTTGCAGGGCTGCATTGGTTCCATGCTCCAGCCTTGCACCAGGTATTTTTCACAAGCATCCAGTATTAAAGGGGAGGTATGGGCACCCTAGGCACCACCCTGGCTCCTCATAAGTCCTCAGAAGCAGCAGCAAACCCACCAGGAAGGAAATTTAAGAGTGGGTGGAGGCAGGGTCAATACTCCATCTCCACCCACTCTGAAAATTTCATAGCAGACCTCAGGCTGCTTGCAAAGGGCCCCTTTAGTGTCCAGGGTCCAGCCTCAGCTGAGCCCCCTCACTCCATGCATTTACTTTGGGTGCCTTTTATTTCAGTAGGACTACTCCAGCATGTGAAACTAAGCATGTGCCTAACTCTAGATGGCTTTATTAATAATTAAAAATAAACTGTAAAGCCAAAAGTTGCTGCCCCTAGTCCATAATAAAAAACAACCCTTGAAAATGAAATCAAGCTCCAACGATATCCCCACAAGATCATCAGACTTTCTTGCGCTCCCATTTGCCCATCACTAAATATTTCCTAGCATTCTTTGTATGAGTAGGGACTGAGGCCTTCCATGTTGAAATAATGGCATTTGTGCATATAAAATTATTTGTTTATTTAACAAATTTTATTGCCCCGCCCCTCCTGCTCCAGGCGCTTGGGGTGGCTTACAAAGGGTATTTTCAGACGTTACGAGATCACAGTAAACCACGGTGAATACCCACCTGTGGTCACTGTGGCTCGAACGTCTGTTTGGCGGCCGCCAGATGTTCGCCACGGTCAATACCCGCATGGGGTCAAATTGAACCACGCTTCCCGGGCTAGCCGGGGGAATGTCCCGGGAAGCGTGGTCAAAGAAATCCCCAGCGGGGACCAAAAAAAGGTAACGTCTGGCTGGTTGCCACGGCCCGGGATCCCCGGTGGGATCCCGGGCCACGGCACATCCGGCCCGACGTGGCAGCCGCAGTGGCCCCACCACCCGCCCGTCTCCCGGAGGGCGGGCGGCGGGGTGCGTGGAGGGGGCGGGGCCGTGCGGCCGCACGTTGCACTGCGTGGCCCCGCCCCCTCCCAGATTCCCCGCCGGGATCCCCCCGGCACGTCTGATATGGCGTGACGGGGTG
>QEPC01012154.1:2341405-2356853 GCA_003113815.1 Sphenodon punctatus
GTAAGACATAGTTTGACTTGCAGTTTTTGTAGCAGGGCTTTCCAGAGCCGCGAGGTAAACTGCGCTCCTCGGTCGGATACGATCTCCATCGGAATGCCATGGAGTTTGATGACATGGTGCAGGAGCAACTGCGCGGTATCACTGGCAGAGGGCAGGCTTTGGGTGGCAACGAAATTCCCTAGTTTCGTAAAGTGGTCTACGTCTACGATTACAAGGACCGTAGTGTGTTTTATCGAAGGGGGTAAGTCCACAACAAAATCAAGTCCAATTCATTGCCACGGTCCTTGTGGTAACGGGGCAAGTTGCAATAACCCTTGTGGTTGTTGGTGAGGCACCTTGGTGCGAGCACATACTGCGCACTTCTTCACGTACTGTTGCACGTCGTGGTGCAAGGCAGGCCACCAAAAGGACCTTTGAATCAGGGCAATGGTCCGCTGGATCCCGGGGTGCCCCGCAAGGGGGGCATCATGATGTCCCCTTAGAATGGCCTTTCAGGCTTTTGGCGGCCCCACCAACCTCTGGTGGCAATACCATAGTCCCGCAGGTCCTTTATGTGCCTTTGAGGAGATCCCTGATGTTGCAACTGTTGCTTAAACTGGGCCGCAGACACAAGGGTGGCCGTAAATGCCCGGGGATCCAAAATCAACCCCCCCTGATTGTCGGGGGGGGGGGTCCTTGGCTTCGGTGCACTGTGAGAGAGCATCGGCAAGGGTGTTCTGGTGGCCTGGGCAATAGTGGATCTGAAAATGGAACCGTGAAAAAAACAAGGCCCAGCGGCCGTGACGAGCTGTCGTGATGCATGTGGTTTGAAGATAAGTGAGATTGCAATGGTCGGTTATCACGGTTACGGGGTGCTGGGCGCCTTCCAAGTACTGCCTCCATGTCTTGAACGCGGCTTTGATCGCCAGGAGTTCGCGGTCCAAGATGGTGTAATTTTTTTCAGCGCTCGTCAACTGCCGGGAATAGTATGCACAGGGCAACAATGGGCCCCCCTTGGGCCCAGGTTGCAGAAGGACCGCACCAATGGCGATGCTGAAGGCATCCGTCTCCACGGTGAAGGGTTGGTCGAACTGTGGGTGTTGAAGAATAGGGGCTTGGATAAATGTTGCCTTCAGTCATTCGAACGCCTGTTGTCAACCCGGAGTCCAGTCATAGAGGGCCCCCTTTCGCAGAAGGGCGGTTAAGGGTTCCATCAACTGTGCATAATTGGAGATATACTGACGATAGTAATTAGCGGTCCCAAGAAACCGTTGCAGGGCTTTCACTGACAAGGGGGGAATCCATTGTGCAATCGCCTCGACCTTTTTGGGGTCCATTTTGATTCCCTGGGGGGAGATGATGAATCCCAAGAATTCTATAGAGGTAACATGGAAGGCGCACTTCTCATGCTTGCAGAAAAGTTGGTTTTGCCGCAATCGTTGTAGGATGTTATGTACCTGTTGGACGTGCTCTGCCATGGTATTGGAAAAAATCAAGATATCATCCAGGTAGGCCACTATGTAGGTATCCAACATGTCTCGGAGCACGTCATTAATTAGGTGCTGGAACGTAGCGGGGCATTTGCCAGGCCGAATGGCATTACGCGGTACTCGAAGTGCCCGTAGCGGGTACGAAAGGCGGTCTTCCATTCGTCCCCGGAACGGATGTGGAGCAGGTTGTAAGCACCGCGGAGATCGAGCTTGGTGAAGATTTTAGCCCCATGCAGCCGGTCTAGGAGCTCCGGGATCAGGGGAAGAGGGCATCGATTTTTGACGGTAATTGCATTTAAACCCCGATAATCGATACATGGGCGCAACCCCCCATCTTTTTTGGGGACAAAGAACAACGGGACCCCCGCAGGGGAGGTAGAGTGTCTGATGAACCCACGCCGTAGATTATCCTCCACGTACTCTTTTAATGTCCCCAACTCGGGGGCGGAGAGCACATAGATGCGACCATAGGGGGGTTCCGTGCCGGGCATTAGCTCAATGGGGCAGTTGTACGGCTGAAGGGGTGGTAGGCTCTCCGCCTCCGTTTTACTAAAGACATCCTGGAAGTCCGCATAGTGTGGGGGCAGCGGCACCAGGTTTCCCTTGCTCTGGGTACTCAGAAGAGTGTGCGTTGGTGGCGTTTGGATGCAATGGTGTGCACAATGGTTCGTGTTGAACCTGACGGTCCCTTTACGCCAATGGATGCTCGGGTTATGTTGTCAAAGCCAAGGAATGCCGAGGACAAGGACAAACATCGGCGATGCGACGACATCAAAATGGAGTTGTTCTGTGTGTCTGCCAATGGTCACGTGTAGCTTTCTGGATTGCCTCACTATGGGGCCTGACCTTAGGGGTGACCCGTCGATGGTGTGTACTTGTTCAGGAACAGGGCGGGGGTGATGCGGGATCCCATAATGCGGCAAAAATCCTTGGTCCATGAAATTTCCAGATGCCCCCGAGTCAATGAGGGCCCAAGCAACCAGGCTGCGACGGGGCTCAATTCCCAGCATAACAGGGACACACATATGGAGATCGGCACCAGGGTTGGTGCTCCAGACTTGGACCTCGGTTGGTAGGGAGAAGGCCGTTGTCCCCGGAAACTTCCCTAGAGTTCCCGGGGTCGAGCTTTTCCCGGATCTCGACGAAGGGGCGGGGCCAATGGACATCCCCGTGCGAAGTGGGATGGTTCCCCACAATAGAAACATAGCCGCGAAAGTCGGCGTCGCTCTCGTTCGGGAGCCGACAAGGGCCCTCGGGAGGCCCCGATTTGCATGGGCTCGGGTTCTGCCTCGCGCCCCGACTCCCCCTTGGCCGGAAGAGGGGTCAGAGCCCTGGCCCCTATGGGTCTGAAGGGCTCCTGCCGCCGTTCTCGTCTCCGTTCTCCCAGTCTCTCATCGATCTGTATCGTAAGAGTCACTAGAGCACCCCAGGTCTCGGGCAGGGGGGTGACGGCGAGCTGGTCCTTCAATTCCTCGCTTAATCCTCTGCGATACATCACGCGAAGGACGTGGTCGGGCCAATTAAGATCGACTGCCAGCTGTTGAAATTTCGTGACATACTCCAACAGTGGTCCGCGTCCCTGTTTTAACCCTACGATTGCTGTCTCTGCATCTCGAACCCGATGCGGGTAATCAAATAAAAAGGTGAACTCTTGCACGAACTTCGCATAGTCCTGTAATAAGTCACTTTTGCTAGTGAGGAGAGGGGTAGCCCAGGCTAAGGCATGTCCCTCCAGCAGCCCGATGATAAAGGCCACCTTCCGTGCATCTGAATTGTAGGTCTGGGGCTGCGTGGAAAACATCAGTTCGCATAAGGCCAAGAACCCCTGAAATTGCCGTCTATCCCCGGCATATTTAGCTATTTTTGGCCCCTTAGGTTCCCGTGCCCCTAGTCCCGGGATCTCTGGTGGGGGGGGGGAGCAACCACCGGCGCTGGGGCCTGGGCTCCTTCTCCCTGGTCCCCTTGTTGCTCCTTGAGGTCCTTTACTTCCATTGCCAAGGATTTTACAATACGGGTCAGCTCTTGGACCTCCGCCGCTAATTGCTCCATCGCCTTCCCAGCACCCAATACAAGGCGATAAGCAAGGGGAAGTTTATGCTGGTGATACTGTGAGGTTCCAGGAGGGGGAGCCCGGAACCCCGAGGGATAGGGAACAGGGGGCGCACGCACACCAAGGGATGTAGGGAGAAGGCAGCAAGGTTGTACCTGGAAAAACGTGCCCTCAGGGTGGAATAGGGCTATCGGGAAGATAAGTCCCCAGCCTGGCTCATCATCGGGCCTGGGTGAGTGTACACCTTGTTTGCTGCCTGGGTGAGGTTCCCACGCACGCAGGAAATAGGGCGGGGTTTGGGAGGTGCACTTGTGAGGGAAAGGGGCCCGTGCGGAGTCCAGCGGGGGGATAGGGATGGACAGGTCTTGCACGCCAAGGACAGGGGCCCAGGGGGTGCTGCCCAGCAGCCCCAGGCCTGCACACACCCTCTGCACCCTCAGGCCCAACTCTAATACTCTATCCACTCACTCAGCCCAAGCACTCACCTCGCACTCTCCACGCAGTCTCTAGGTTTTGCCCACGCACAAGTCACACCGTAGCCAGGAAGGAACAAGGAAAAAGGGGGGGGCCAGTCTCACGGGCACAAGGCGACGCGACTCTGCAGAAGGGCCTCTTTTATCCTCACTGCCCCAGGCGTTGCCACAATCGCGCAGAGCGGCGCACGGGAGGGGGCGTGGCTTCCGTAGCAGGTGTGCGGTGGTTTCTCGTTTCCCCTGCTGCTGCAGGGGCTTCCGGCGGTATGACGCTCTCTGTGGGCTTTGCAGGGGGCGTGGCCTCTGCCGCCGGCGTGGTTTTGCCCCCTGGGGTTTCCCCGCACTGGCCGAGGCTCGTGGAGGAGGCAGGTGGGTGCTGAAGCGGCGGGGCTTCTCGGTCCGGGTCCGGCGGTTTTCCCCTCGCAAGGGGAGAAGTCCTTACACATCCCTGCTTGATGTTTGTCCATTCCTTTGTGAAAATGTCTCCAATGAAGGTGACTCCACGACTTCCCTAGGCAACTTGTTGCAATGCCCAAGTGTTCTTATAAAGTTTTTTCCTAATTAACCTAAATCTACTTTCTTGCAGTTTAAACCGATTGCATGCCATCCTGCCTTCTCCATCTGTTATAGCAGCCTTTTAAATGTCTGAAAACTGTTGTTATGACCATCTCCCCCCAGTCTCTAGGCCAGGGGTGGTGAACCTCAGGACAACGGGCCAAATACAACCAACGGCTAGTTTTTAATTGGCCCTTTTCAATTCCTGGATTTGGTCCCTGGATCCAGATCCTAGTCTGAAAGACCGAGCTCATCACAAGAGAGCGGAGAGGAAGCACCCCAGCTCCCAACTTCTGGGATGCCCTCGGAGCTTGAACTAACTTTTAAGCTGGCTCCTGGTAGGGAAAAGGTTCCCCATCCCTACTCTAGGTTAGACATACCCACTTCCTTCAGCCTGATTTGAAGAAAGATTGAAGGAACTAAGTTTCTTTAGCCAAGAGAAGCAAAGAGAAGACAGAGGGTGGAAATGTGATAGCAGTTCACTATAGCTATTTGGAAGCTTCAGTCAGGGTCATTAGCTTTTGTGTCTGTGCCAAATTTAAATTCTGGTTGTTATACGGTGAAAACAGAAGTGATGGCAGTACAGTGGTGGCAAGCCCCGGGTTGGGAAGCTGTGGCAAACATGATTCAGATGGGAGGGGGGAGGGTTCAGGGGGAACAAACAGACATGACCATGTGGGGCTAGTGGGGAGAACACCAAACATACAGAAGGCCAGCCCCACCCCTGCACTGCACTCAGCACCCTGCCCCTTGCCATGACGGGCAGCCATAGCAGCTGGCTATGGTGGACGTGACCTGGGAACAGATGTGATAGCCTGCTTTGGCCCAGTCAGGCTGTAACTTGGGGGATTTCCTGAGGTCACAGCCTGGGCTAGCCATCCACATGGCCTGGAGGCAATCCCGGACCAACATCTAGCAGCACCTGCACAGAGGTGCAGGTGAGGGGCCACATCAAGCCGTCACATCTGTTTTTACCTCTAGTCTTCCTCCCTAATCTTCTCTTTCATTTCAAATTGTTCTCTTCCTAGGCTTCAACCTATTGTATGATGTTTCTGAGAAATGGATTGAAAGCTGTCACATTTCACCTCAGGAGGGGTGACATTTCTGCGATGGATGAAGTGATTCTGCTGTTTAGTTTTTTATATAAAGCTAAAATTTGTTTTTGTTCTTTTGATTTAAAAAAAATCAAGATCAGTCAAGGAAGGCACGCTATAAAATCTTATAACTTATCATTCACCCATTTGTGTGAGACGTCTTCTCAGTAATACAGACATTAGATGCACCGAGTGCTATAGATAGTGCTAAAATTGCAACTTTTGCCTTTGTGAACCCAGCATCATTTTCAGATCCACTGTAATTCTCGCCTCTCCAAGACTGTAAATTATTACTTTGCACAGAAGTATTTAACTCGGGTTGGCCAGACATGGAAAATGCTCTTGGGCCAAGAGGGACAAAAGATTTACTATTATTTCTGCTGCGATGGTGGCTTTTTAAAATAAAAAGGCTCTTTCTTCATTTCTAGTGAAATATGGAAACAGGGATTGCTATGGCCAAGAGAATTTGTATCCTAAAATGGCTACTGAATTTTTGGTTGTCTCACAAGGAAATACAATTGTGCTAATTCTTTTGTCAGCCCTATAGAATCTTTGCATTTTATTGTCCCTTTCAAATGAAGAGGGTAGCTCAAATTGCATGCCTCTCCCTCTAGAGCAAGCTGTTAATCTGATCTGCACTTCAAAATCCTTCAGATCATGTGTTGACTACTGGCTATGGCCACCCAGAGGCTAAATATTAAAAGTGGCCACCTGCTTCTGTTTCTTTCCATTGCTACTGATTAGCAGGTGTGGCATAGACTGCACTAAGGGGAGAGGACATACAGAATCGGCTTCCAAAAGTATTGACTTCCCAAAGCGTAACATGGGATGCAACTGGCTTCATGGAGTCAGAATACGAACCTTGCCAAATAACAGGCTGAGCAAATCCTCCCACTTCTTCTGCCAAATTGCATTTAAAAGGAAAACTGAGACAAGCAAGCCAATTTCTATTGTTAGCTTCAAGTGAGATATGCTGGTCAGTAAAAGTACCCGGCCTGTGTATTTAAGCACAGGAAAGCAAGCGTGTCCAGCTTGCAGTTTGGATTTCTGGGTTTGGACATGCATATGTAGGCATCTATATTTCAATTTGTCAACTTCCCTCAGTAGGTACAAGTCATGCAATGTTTTCCAGCATTTTCTCACAGATCCACATAACTTGTGACCATGAGGCTTCAGGCAAATGGTTTTTGCCTTTCTCCAAGCCCGTTGTCGTTAGTACTGAAGCTCAGTCCTTGGTTTTCCTTGGAAAACACTGAGGACCGGGGTATTTTACTCAATTTTTCTAGTTCCGAAGTTTCGAGGAAGGGTCCCTGAAATTCAGAACGCAGAAAATCAAGTCTGAGTGCAGAGAATAGGGCCTGAGGCCAGTGCTAGGCCCCTGCTTCCCTGGTCCCTACTGGCTGGGGAGGGAAGAGGCCAGCAGGGCCCAGGAAAGGGAGGGTGGTAGCATCAGCAGGCCAGCACCATCTTTGAAAACAGCTGAGCATGCTCAGAAAGGGCCATTCAGGGCTTTCTGTGCATGCTCAGTGGGTACCGGTCGGGAAGAGGTCATGCATTAGTACAGGACCCCTCCAGAAGGTAAGTAGCCCACCCTGACCCCTCTGCTAGGCCCCCCGGTTCCCTTTAAGCACCCCACCCCAGACCCCCTGTTAGGCCTCTGCTCCTCGTTAATTACCCCAACCCAGGTTCCGACCTGGCCACCATCATCCATGCATTTATCACCTTGAGATTTGACTACTGCAACACTCTACGTGGGGCTACCCTTGGTGACCTCCCGGAGACTGCAACTGGTGCAGAATGTGGCGGCTCGCCTCCTGATGGGGACAGGTCGTCAGGAGCATATAACACTGGTGCTCTGTTCTCTGCACTGGCTGCCCATAGTCTACCGGGCCCGATTTAAGGTGTTGGTGATTACTTTTAAGGTCCTATACGGTCTGGGCCGTGCTTATCTGTGGGACTGCATCAACCTCCTGAGAAGGAGGGAGTGAGCTACAAATTTATCTATTTATCTGAAATAAATAAATATAATTAAATAAACCAGGGGTGCCCTTTTGGAGGTTCCCCAGGTTTGCTGGGTGGCGACCTCTGAAAGGGTGTTCTCGGTGGCCGCACTTCAGCTGTGGAACTCCCTCCTGCTGGAGATCCACTTCTCTCCGGATCTCCCCTGCTTTTGTAAACACTGTAAGACCTGACTATTCAGCCAGGTGTTCAGCGAGGGAGATGGGTAGTGGGGGGGGGGGGGATGTTTTCTGTTTTCTTTTTGTTTTATTATGGGGGGTGGTTGGGTTTAGTTGGCCTCTTTTAATGTTAAATTTAAAATCTTAATTATTTATATTGTTTTATTTTGATTTTCCTATGTGTATTTTTGTTCATTGTACACCACCCCGAGCTGCCATTTGGCAGGAGGGGGCAAGTTAAAAATATGGGGAAATAAATAATTAAATAAATAAAAATAATAAATAGATAAATAAACCCTAACACCACCACTTCCAGTCTCAGAACTCAGCAAGTATTCGCCGAGGGTCGGAGGAGCGGCCTGAACACTCGGACCTTGGATCCGAGTAGCCCTAGTTGTCAGTAAATTTATTATTTTTAGGTGGTGTATTTGGTACTACTGGGAGTTGCATCACAGTCTAGCATATCTGCAAATCATGACTATCATCTGTAACCCCATAGGACTACACTGCCATTGCTATTCTGCTCACTGAGGCCACATAGACTTGTACGGCCATGAGTGGAGATGGAAATTAAATCCTCTGGCTCCAAAAATACCAACTTCAGACTGTGTGAGCTAAAAATTATCACTCTAGCTCAATGATTTCCAAACTTTTTGCTAGCCCCACATTGAGACTTAAATATTCTGTGACTCCAGAGACCAACAAAGCCATGCAAAGCGTATTGGATATCAGTCAGGATTGTGACCGTATCTGTAAATGACATGACCCTACTCGGGGTCTAAACCAATTGTATAAGAACGTCTACTCTGGCTGCATAGCTGTGTTGGGCTATAGCTAACCCACAACTCAGAGTTTGTATTTTCATCAGTGGGCCACCAGGGATTGGAGATGAATTAAACTTTCAATAACTGTATAATCTCATTATTGATACTGATAAATCTCATTTTACTGTCTGATTTATTTTTTTCTGTCTAAAGCATTTTGCCTGACAGGTTCATACCTTCCCAACTCAGCTTTGTTGAGAAAATCTCCCTCGACAAATGTCCCTGTTAGTGTTAGTGTTAGCAGACACACACAGAATCGAAAAGTTTGGTCTTTTCCTGCTTTTGTGTACTACCAGAGGCCTATTTCTGGGAAGAGATTTCAACTTTCTGAAGAAAAACCTTGGTGCAGGAGCTTTTTTTAGCAGATAGAAAATGATAAGTCAAGTGTCTGACAGGAAGCATATAAAACAGAAGTCTGTTGTTGTAGTTGATTCACTCTTAACACTCTCCTACCCACAAGCCTGTATTATTTCACATATTGGGTTCACGGGGCTGGAAAAATAGGGCAACACTAAGAGCATCATATGAGTTAAAACTAAGAGGAGAGCCTTTTTCCCCTGTAAACTTTTTCTCAGGAGGTGAAAAATAGCTACAATCAGGTGGGACTTCAGTAAGTAGCAGCAACTATCTGCCAGGTTGAAAGATCACAAATTCTTGTCACAGCATTTCTATTAGAAACAAGCACTCTTCAGCTTGTATGTGGGACTGAAAGCTGCCCAGACTATTGATAAGAAAACTGGGCAGTAATCCAGAGCAAAAAGCAGCTTTCAAAAACTATGCTGCCTGCAGAGTGGCTTTGTAAAGGTGCTACATTTTTGTTCTCCTACAGCAGGGCTGGGATACCTTTCCCCTCCCAGGGGCCAACTTGAAAAATAGTCCAAGCTCTGAGGGATGCATAGAAGTTGGGGGTGGGGTAGCATTGAATGAACATTCCAACTGGATACCGTCTCCGATGGATCTGTTCATTTCGTTTTGTTCCAGTGGCAGCAGTTGGAATGAAAGATTAGTCTGTAGGAATTAATGAAGAATCATCGGTCCTTTTCCATATGTGTAAAGTGGCAGGAGCTGTATGAAAAACCATGGCACTGACATGGTTCCCGCCATTTTGCACATCCACAAAAGGGCGTTTTCAGAATTCCAATAGATAATTCTGATCGATTGGAATTCCAACAGACCTTGGATTTTACAGAACTGGTCTGCGAAAACAGAAGGGCTGTTTCAATCCACCTTAGGGTGGGGATGTTTAAGGAGTGTGTCCAGGAAGTGGAGGGTCCAGATCATGAATCTGGCCTCTCTCCTTTTCTGTGTGTGCATCTCTTTCTTCCCTTACCCTGAACTCAGTTTCCCAGTTCTTGAGGTAGGAACTAGATACAGGGGCTAGATCCAGGCCATGGAAAGGAGCTACATAAATGCTAGCCAAGGGCCATATTTGGCCCCTGAGCCTCAGCGTGAGGGTCCCCACCCTTGCCCTACAGCATCATACAAATGCAGATTAACATTGGTACAATCAGTATATATAGCAGGCTAAATTAATTCATCCATGTTTTGCAGAACCATATCAATTAATCAATAGCCACAAGCTGAAATGAATTGCTTGTAATGAAACAATTGATTGGCTATCATAAGACATTCAAAACTCTTTGTAAGAAAGCCTATAATAAAATAGGTTGTGTGCATTTATTTCCATTGTGCAGCTTGGACATCTACTGTTTGGTCACCACAATAAAGACTGAACCTGGGATTTGCAGTGTGAAATACATGATTTTAAAAATCTGAAGCAAAAGGTTCCTTAGCTGGACTATAACTTGCATATCCTCTCTGAGGATAATTGGGGTACACATCAGTGGATGTCAAGCTTTGAAAATGTTACTCCTTGTGCCTAAAAGGCTCAGGGTGGCTTACAAACAAACATATAAAAGTATATTAAAAAGTCTATAAAACAATTAAAGAGAAAAACAACCCCCAACTCTCCCTGCAACCCCCCACAAAACCCACCCAATACCACCTCCTCATCTCCCACATTCAACCGCCCCACCATGACCCTACCCCAAATCACCCACCAACCCCAACAATAGGCAATACCCTACTGATAAACTAATATCTCTTAAGTTACTGGGCAAAGTCTGCTTACAAAGACGGCCAAACAAAAATCTAGAATGGT
Organism: Sphenodon punctatus; assembly: GCA_003113815.1. Taxonomy (NCBI): domain Eukaryota; kingdom Metazoa; phylum Chordata; class Lepidosauria; order Sphenodontia; family Sphenodontidae; genus Sphenodon; species Sphenodon punctatus. The sequence continues at coordinate 2,352,209 of QEPC01012154.1, forward strand.
TTGAAAATATCAAGTTGCCCTGCTGGCAACACAGTTTGCTTTCTCGCGGCTTAGCATTCAGATAATAAAGATAAGGAGAGAGACCTTCTTGGGGAGTAGTACAAAAACGAATAGTGGATTCTATATTTATAGATATTAGTCACATTTTTGGATAGCCCATCTGAATAATATCCCCCAACTGAAATGACTATTTGCATATCTGTTTTTCCATTTATTTGGTTGCCCAATTATTTGGTTACTACATTTTGGCTATTGCATATGCACAGAAGCCAAAACTAAGTAACCAAATATCTCAAGTACCAAACCTCCAAATAACTGGACAAAAACAACCGAAATGGATATCCGATGAAGATGAAACTGTATAGCAGTTATTTATTTTTACAAATATGGTTAAAAGCAGACAACTGTTGGATATGATACCTTGGATATTCATTTCAGCTCTGACAGAGACTAAGTAAGTAGATTAGATGATTTTTTTACTAGATCAACCTCTGATAGTGAGTGTACACAAGTTTTCAAGCCACCCAGAGCCTTTCCTTACTTCTCTCTTTCTATTAGCCTAAGGAACAATTCTGTTTCTGATGGTCTGCATACTCTTACAAACAGATGATTCAATAAACGATATAATCTGAACTGTTTTGTCTCTGCCTCGTATTTATTTTATTTATTTATTTTAAGCATTTCTTAGTTGCCCCATACGCCTACAGCATCTCGGGGCGACATACAATTTAATAAAAACAATTAAATAATTATTTTTTTTTAAAAAGCACACAATTTAAAACAGGGTTAGGACCAATAAATAAAAATAAAAATAAGGGTAAGGAGGAGCTAAAAACCCTAATCCCCCCCTCCCCAAAGGCCTCGGTGAGCAGCCAGGTTTTACAAGCCCACCGGAATGTTAAAAGGCTTGGGGTCAGGCGAGTTGCCTCCTCGAGGGAATTCCAAAGACACGGCCCGGCCACCGAGAATGCCCTCTCCATTGTGGCCCCCCACTTAACATGGGGGACCTCCAAGAAGGCACCCCCGGCAGACCGAAGGAGTCGCTCTGGGGCACGGAGGGCGAGGCGGTCCCTGAGGTAACAGGTGCCGAGATCGTGAAGGGCCTTATAAATCAATACCAGTACCTTCAACCTGGCTTGGCACGCTATTGGCAACCGCAGATTCCAGAGCACAGGTATTATATGCTCCCGACGACCCGTCCCCATCAGAAGCCGGGCCGCCGCATTCTGCACTATCTGCAGCCTCCAAACCAGGAACAAGGATAGCCCCACATAGAGCGCATTGCAGTAGTCCAGCCTCGAGGTGGACCAATACAACAACCACACACTTCCTTTAGTCATTCTGAATGAGACTCTTCCCCTTATCCTGCCCCAGGCTCAGATATGTTTGAGAGCAGATAAAATGAGACAGTTACTGCCATGATACAGACATCCATATCTACCACTTTCCCCCCCAGGGATGTGGCAATATGGCTATTGCAGGTTTGCTTGTGACCCGTGAATTCAGAGACTCAGTTTCTTAAGCAGTATGTTGGAACTAAATGGCATCTGTAGCAGGCAGCTTTGGTTAAGAAAGCTGGTTGGGGTTTTCTGTGGAGGTCAGGTCACCAATTCTTCTCCTCTTCCAAATTCACAAAGAAAAAATTCTTCAGAAATGGAGGTGCCCATCTGGGAAAGTTTAGGCAGGGTGTAGAGTCTGGATAACCCTTTTCAGCTAGTGATGACAAGATTTTGTTACTTTACCAATTTAGCCCTCACTTGAGCACTCAGTTCTATATGGACACCTTCTGAGCAGAAATTCTGTATGTTCCTTAATGGACCGATAGTCCTTGGGAAAGGCAATACACCATTCCCAAGAATCTTATCATCTGGGTCTCATGTTCACTGTATTTTCTCCATTGATGGTAACGGGGAATATGCAGTGAACATGGGTCGTTGTTTATTATCCAAGCTCTGAAGAGGTATTGCTCAGCAAAATGAAAGACTTTGAGGTGCTACATTCATAGGAACAAAACAATAAGAAGCTAAATTACATGCTGGTTTATCTCCAGTTATCCAGGGTACAATATTAACAAGTTGTGTCATAGAAGTATATGTATAGAAGAGAACGATTTCGTTCCCCAAAGGGCCTTGATTAGCACAGTGATATCAGATTCTTCTTTCCAAAGGAATTTCATTTTGTCATTTCTTAAAACAGAAAGTAGAAAGCATTTGAACTAGATGACTGAAACTATAAAATAATTTTTTTTTAAAAAATAGGTTTTACATACAGTAGTTCATGAAATGAAACAAATTTAGTAAGTGGGGTGGGAATTCTGGTTCTCCCGAGATCCGATATTGCCAGTATTTGGGTGTATCGGCTTAATCCGATAAATCTGATATTTACCTGTACCACCATACTGGATTTTTAACATTGGCCGCGGTACCGGATTTTTTTACATTGCAGCCATTGAAGTCAATAGCCGCAATGTAAAAAATCTGGTACCATGGCCAATGTTAAAAATCCGGTATGCCGATACCGGTAAATCCAGTACCAGGGAGATCCAATACCGGTACATCCGGTATCCGGTATTCTCCCCGGGGTCTCACTCCTAGTAGCCATTATTGTTTTCAATTGATATTATACTTGAGTAAAAATCAAATGAAGCCTGGAAAACCTTCACCAGTTTTACAATAAAAGTACTTTAATGTGCAGGAGTATTAAAAAGTGATTGAGTTCTTCATTACTGTCATAAAAATAGATATTGTGAAATTGCTACAGTATTACAACATATCATGTCATCGAAGAGACTCAAAACCTCTCCTGTTAATCTTTACCTTTCAATTGCCCTTCCAGGCTCACTGTTATCATGTATTCAGGAAAATAGCGGTAGCAAAAGGACTATAAGAAATCAATTTCTCCCCTCAACATATTACATTTAAACTGCACTTTGGGGCTTGAACTGTTTTCATTTGTGCTGAGCTCAATGTCTGCACTTAACAAAGAAAAACTAAGAGTAATAATTTCTCATAAGAAAGCATTGGGCTAGTGCTTCTGAGAAGGAGGTCTGCTGCTGATTGACTGGGTCAAGTCTATGTGATCTTTAGGGGTGTGCATTTCGTTTTTGTTGTTATGATAATGAAAATGAAAATTTTAATTTTTGTTTTTGTTTTTGTTACTGTAATAAAAAAATGAATGACAAATAATAATTACAAGAACGAAAACAAATTTTTGTTTTTGAAATAATGGGAAAAAACTGTAGAATGTATTTTTTGTTTCTTATTCAATTCTGATGGAACTTGGGAAGAATGTACCCCCAATGGAGGGCACTATGTGTACGAAAGTTTGAAAATTATGGATTAAGGGGACTTGATTCTACAAGCAATTGTAGGTTGTGATTTTAAGAAAAGCTCCATACACATTCCTGTCTACACCTTTTTTTATCTTCCATACAATTTGCATGAAAGCTGGGACTATTATGTTGCTCCACTAGTGTACCAATTGTACCAAATTTCAGAATGATTGGATAAAGTGTCCTGATGTTATAAGTTATTAACTTGTAAATACATTTCTGGCTATAACATTTTTATGTTCCATCCAGTTTACAAATAATTTGGCAGACATTTATCATACACCTTTCCTGTCATCTCTGCCAAAGTAAAGGAAAAATTGATAAAGGAACCCAATTTTATAAGCAACTGAAGTTGTTCCCTTAAAGATCATTATTCAGATAAATAGCAGCACATGCAATGCCAGTCAGAAGCAGGGACCTGGTATGGCAGGGGGAGGGAAGCTGTAGGAGGGAGGATGGGGAAGAACCCAACAGATTGACATTCACTGACCAATTACTGCATGCTTCCAGCTTTAGAAGACCAATTGGTGGTGGCTTTGAGGCAGGCATAGGGGGTGGCCCTGAGGCCAGTGGCGCCTCCCCCCGCAGGACGTTTGCAGCAGTGCCCCCCCAAAGCACTGCAAGGGCCACCACCGCAGCTCAATATTGTAAAAAAAAACCAAAAAACCAAACCGCGCCGCTTATGACAGCTACAGCAGCCTCTGAACTGCTGCAGAGGCTGCTGTAGCTGTCACTGTTGTTCTTCTCCCTTTGGGGACCCATCCACTCCGCTGGGAGTGGGTCCCCGAAGGGACAAAAAGGATGAGGTGCTCAGCCACCCAAACAGCGTTTTCCTATGGAAAACGCGATTTGGGTGGCTGAGCTCCTCCGTCCACAGCATGTATGGGACGTGCTGTGGAGGGAGGGGCTAGCCTTTCCATTGCGCTCAATGGGCGCAATGGAAGATCTCGCCAGGGCGGTTGTGCTAACAGCCCTGGCGAGATAGCTTGGTCGGGGGACTGAGGCAGGGAGTAGTGCGTATTCGCGCTCGCCTCAGCCACACATGCAGCCTGGAGGTGCACTGTCCCAAGAGCTCACAACTCTCTGAACAGCGCGCCTTCCCCGCTGCTGCTTTCCTGCTTCCCGCTTGTCTGCTGCCGCCGGGGATGGCCACCGCTGGAACTCCATCTCCAGGAACAGCAAGCAGGTAAGAGTTACTGATCCCTCCCTCCCCCACCCTGTATCCGACCTCCCCCATCCTCCTCATCCTGCACCCCTCCCCTGACCCCCTCGCATCCTGCACCCACCTCCCCAGACCCCCACCATCCTGCACCC
>QEPC01012154.1:2358174-2374597 GCA_003113815.1 Sphenodon punctatus
CACACACACACACACACACACACACACAGCCATGAGGCAGCCTAAAGTAGCTGCAGCTGTAGACGTGAGGGGCTGCCATAGAAACCAAGTGACCACAACTGCCTAGAGCAAAGTAGTTTACCAGGATAATTTTTTACACATAAAAGTTCTGGGAGAAGTTCTATAGCACTGTAAAATGCCATTGTCACAACCACAATGCTTATCAGATCATAAAAGAAAAATAATTCAGCCTCACTCTAAAGACTGTCATTTTTTTCCTTCCTAAAAGAAAACTTCTGAATCTCACTGGCACCTGGTAAACACCTAAAGTACGGGTAATTCAGTGGTTATAAATGTGGAATTAGAGTGAAACGATATTGTCAAATAGACACACACATTAGTGTGATCATTAATTTCCTCTGGGCTTTCCTTGGGGTCCAAACCAGAAGTGTAAAATGCCAGTCCTGTACCTCTTTTGGTCTTTGTTTTAGCATCATATATAGAAATTTAATCTTAGGAGTGATTCATCATGCTCACTGCTTATTGATTTTGAGATATACACTTGACAGAATGATTCTGATTCCTGAGAAATAAGAAATGAGAATCAGGATTATGTTATTGCTGAGACTGAATTTAAGAAATTGCAAGAAAAATGGCTAGTCCCACACCATGCCCAGCCTCTGTTTAATGCATATTGCACTGCATAACCTCTGCTTAATGCATATTGCACTGCATATATTAAAATAACTTTCCGTTCATTCGATTTTCAGAGTAGACATACAAATTTTTACCTTGAGTGAACATCTACTTTGGTTACTGAGTAAAGTTAACTCAAAAAAATCCTATTGGCTATTGTATCTAAATATGGTAATTTTCTTTTAGCAACTGTCTGGTGGTTTGAATCAAGCTCCGTAGTAAAGGGAATAAAAGCAGGTGAAAATTAATATAGCTTGCAAGTCTTCTAGGTATGAATCTGTTATAAGAAATCTGTACCCACTATAATATCTTGCTAGATCAGTAGTTAGGAACTATATTTAAAAGCAGAGGTGTTTTTAATTAGCTTGCCAAGTATATAAAAATTTTCATATTGAATTTATTAGAAAATATTTTAAATTGATTGGGATTTTTCATGTACATAGCTTTCTCAACAGAGAATATAGAATCTAAAAGAATTGTTTTGCAGCTACCTGAAATTAAGAGAATAAAAGAGTTTTCTCTCATTCGTAAACACTAATTAAATTCCATGTTGTTTTTGCAATATTCAAAAAGATTGGTTTTGCAGGTGTTTATAATGTGAATGCACATGAGATTAGCAATAGCACAATAAGTTATCAATGTGGCTCCATAATGCTTGACAATTCAGAATTTGGTTTTCAAGAGAGCAACATTTAATTCCATCCAAGTAAAGATAACACAGCCCACTTTATTTTGGCAAGAGGTGATTTCTAAGGAATACCTAAGGGAAGACATTTGTGAAAGCTTCTTCTAAGGGTGATTTCAGATGTGACGGGATGCCTATTGGCCCCGTCACGGAATCACCATTTGCTTCCCCGCCGGAATAAAAACGTCACGTCCAACAAACATGCCGGATGATTCCGGTGGGGAATCGGGGGGGGGGGCATGCGTGGCTGTGTGGTGCAATATGCGGCCGCACAGCCCTGCCCCTCCACACTCCCCCAGCCACCATCCCTCCTGGAGATGGGCAGGCGCAGCAGCCAATGGGCCGCTGCGCCCGATTCCATCCTGGGGTCTGGACCACGCCTTGGAATCGGCGGTGGTAACAGATGTTACTGTCCACCGATTCTGGGCCGTGGTTCAATTAACCACGCTTTCGGGGATGGTGCCTGGACCATCCTTGAAAGCGTGGTTATTTTGCTCACCGCCGGTGGTTCACTGTGATGAACATCTGGCGGTGCGCAAACAGACGTTACGCGACCATCCACCACCACGGGGGATTCACCGTGGTTGAGTGTGGTAACGTAACGTCTGAAAATACCCTAAGTGTCAGAAGAGTCTCATTAGGACATACCTCCCAATGATCCCTCTTTAGAAGGGTCAGTCTCTCTTTTTGTGCTGAGTTCCACTATCCCTCTTTCAGGAGGTCAAAGTCCCTCTTTCAGGAGACACAGGGCATTTTCAAATGTGACGATGGCCCACTTTGCTACGGGGGCCACTGTCACATTAGTTTCCCCCCCCCAGATGTTGGCACAAGATAGATCCCAGCCATGGGGGTGACTAGCATGGGGCGTGACTCAGGAATGTCTCAGAGTTGCAGCCCAAGCTAACTTCTACCACAGCCGGGATCCAGTCACCCAACTGGGAGTAAAGCGGGCTTTCATGTTTGAAATCCCACTTTACTAGCTCCGGTCCAGGGTTCCTGCAGGTTCCAGGTGCCATGGCAGCCATCACTGTACGGGCAGATGCACATTTGTGTGTCTACCCGCCCTCCCCAGAGGGGAACTGTCATGTTAGTTCAGGGGCCTGGTGGGATCCCAGCTGCTGTGGCGGCCCCTCTCCAGAGGGGGTTAATTCATGACAGTGCCCAAGCGCCATCCTGTTCAAAAACACCCAGCAACAGAGGTGTCCAAGGTTTTATCCAAGCCTCAGGCACATCTTTCATGGTTGCCACCCAGGAAACTTGAGAGGACAATAGGGAGATGATGGAATGACAAGGAACTAAGTTAAATGATTATCAGGAAAGTCGGTCCTTTTTATGCACTTGGACAGTTGGGAGGTGTGTGAGCGCATGTAAATGAGAGGGAGTTGGAGCTTATTTGTTTGAGGGATATAGGTTATTGACTGAGAAGGCAAGACTTTTGGACACTCAAAATGTTGAAAGGTGTGTTAGTATGGGGTGATCATCTCTAAAATAATTGCCTGGAGATTTTTTGCACCCTGGGAAGGTGTATTCCTATCAGTACTTGTTTGAAAAGGTAAAAGTGCTGAGCCTCTAGGAAAGGCTTCCTTTCTCCAAAATAGCAAATGGCCATTAAAGTTAAATAGATACTAACAAAAAAAATCCATAAAGTGCTTGTCTAAAAATCCTTCCAACTCTGTTTTGAGGTTACCATTTCATGATTTCTTCTGTCTTTGTAGAATTTTCCAAACTGGGAAGAACCTGAAATTCTATTGTAGAAACTCTATCAATCATTACAGGGTCTCCTAGCATCCACGAAGTCATGTCCAGCTCAGCTTTTCCGGATGATGAGGGGGTTGGTCAGTCCCGCCTCCCTCCACCTGGAACTGGAATTTTCCAGTGCTTGCTGTGACATGTTTATCGATTTTTTTCATGGATAAAATAGCTCGAATTCACCACAACTTCGATGCTGAATTTGACGCACTAGGAGAACCAGTGGTAATGGAAGCTCTGCCTTGTCCTGTTTTATGGGATCAGTTTCAGTGGGTGTTGCAGAGGATGTCCTTGGGACTGTTAGAGCTACCTGTTGTGAACTGGACCCATGCCCATCCTGGCTGGTCAAGGTCAGCCGGGAGACACTGGAGCCATTGCTGGTTGGGGTGATGAATGCCTTCCTTAGGGAGGGCAGGGTGTCAGGGGTCCTCAAGGAGGCGGTGGTGCGGTTCCTGCTCAAAAAAGATCAGCACTTGACATTGACTCCTTTGGCAGCTATTGGCCAATCTCTAACCTTCCCTTTTTAGGGAAGGTTATTGAACAGGCGGTGGTTCAGCAGCTTCAGGGACACCTGGACTGTGTCACTTTTCTGGATCCCCCACAGTCCAGCTTTTGTCTGGGTTTTGGCACTGAGACTGCACTTGTGGCTTTGGTTGATGGCCTTCACCATGAGTTGGATCAACTCTTTTGATCCTGTTAGATCTGTCAGCTGCATTTGATAGCATTGACCATGAGGTGTTGGTGACTTGTTCGCGGGACCAAGCTGGGGTGAGCAGAAATGTTCTTGAATTGTTCTGCTCCTTCCTGGCTGGGAGAACTCAGCATGTGGTGCTTGGTGAATGCTCGTCATCTCCCCGGGACCTGACGCCTGCAGTCTCGCAAGGTTCTATTCTGTCCCCCTTCCTATTCAACATGTACAATCCCAATAAAATGGATGTTATGCTGCTGGAAAGGGCTGAGGGAGTGGTGCCCCCCGTCATTGATGGGTTCCACCCTCCGTTGGTCCCTCAGGTCCATAGTCTGGGAGTGCTCGTCAATTTGCAGCTCCACCTCGATGTCCAGGTGGCAGCTGTGGCAAGGAGCACTTTTCACCAATTCCATCTGGTGCAACGACTTTGGCCATATTTATTTATTTATTTCTATAATTTATACCCCGCACCCTCCTGCAACCAGCTCGGGGCAGCTTCCAATAAATATAAATACATAAAAACACTTTAAGAACAGTTTAAAACAATCAACAATAACCAAAATATTTAGAAAACAAAGCCCCGGAAGTTAAAACAGTAAAAACAGGATGGGGGCAAAAAACCCTAACCATAACCCTAACCCGCCCCCCTACCCCCAAAGGCCTGGGCGAACAGCCAGGTTTTACAGCACCACCGGAACGACAATAGGCTTGGGGCCAGGCGGGCTTCCTCCAGAAGGGAGTTCCAAAGGCGTGACCCGGCCACCGAGAATGCCCTCTCCATTGTGGCCCCTCACTTTATGCGGGGAACCTCCAAGAAGGCACCCCTGGCTGCTCTGGGGCACGGAGGGCGAGGCGGTCCCTGAGGTAAGAGGGGCCCAGACCGTAAAGGGCCTTATAGATCAACACCAACACCTTGAACCTGGCTCGGCACGCTATTGGCAGCCAGTGCAGAGTCTGGAGTACAGGTGTAATATGCTCCCAATGGCCCGTCCCCGTAAGGAGACGAACCGCTGCATTCTGCACTAGCTGCAGCCTCCGAACCAGGAACAAGGGAAGCCCCACGTAGAATGCGTTGCAGTAGTCCAGCCTCGAGGTGACAAAGGCATGGATGAGGGAGGCCAGGTCCGGGCCGGAGACGAACGGACGCAGCCTCCGCACCAGATACAACTGGCAGAAGGCAGCCTTAGCGACTGCCTCCATCTGCTGCTCCAGGCGCAGGTCTGCGTCCAATATCACCCCCAGACTCCGGACCTGCTGAGCTATAGGAGGGTGAACTCCCCCAATCAGGGGGGCCACTACCTCCCTCGCTCTCCCCACCAACATCACCTCCATCTTATCGGGGTTGAGCTTCAGTCTGCTCTGCCACATCCACTCCGCCATGGCCTCCAAACACTGAGATAGCAACGAGACAGCCGGGTCTGGGTCAGTTGAAAAGGAGAGGTACAGCTGAGTATCATCAGCATATTGGTGACACTGCACCCCAAACCCCCTCACGACCTTCCCCAAGGGCTGCATAGACACATGAAATAATAACGGAGACAGGATGGAACCCTGCGGAACGCCACATGATAAGGCACAGGGGCACGATGTCTCATCCCCCAACATCACCCGCTGGCTTCTCCCCGAGAGGAATGAGCGGAACCATTCAAGAACGGTCCCATCCAGATCCCCCAGGTCACGCAGCCATCTCATTAGCAGCCCATGGTCCACGGTGTCAAAAGCGGCCGAGAGATCTAGCAGGATGAGAAATGTTGAACATCCTGCGTCCATCTCCCGGCGGAGGTCGTCTACCAAGGCCACCAACGCTGTCTCAGTGCCAGAGCCGGGGAGGAACCCAGATTGAAAAGGGTCTAGGAAACCGATGTTGTCCAGATGCACCTGGAGCTGGAGTGCCACCGCCCGCTCAATAACCTTCCCTAAAAAGGGAAGGTTAGAGACAGGTTGGTAACTGGCGAGCGCATCCACGTCCAAGGATGGTTTTTTCAGCAGGGGGCATACCACAGCCTCCTTGAGGGAGGGAGACAGCCTTCCCTACTGCAAGGACGTGTTCACTACCCTCACCAGCACCGTCCCCAGCATCTCCCTGGAAGCTTTCACTAACCAGAATGGGCACGGATCGAGTTCGCAACAGGTGGCCCTCATAGACCCCAAGACATTCACAGCATCAGCCGGCGTCACTTCCTGAAACTCCCCCCACAAAGCTGGACCAGACGGGACCTCCATCCCCTCGCGCTCTTCCCCTACTGCCCCTAATCCAACGTCAAAGTCGGTCTGAATCCGAGCAATCTTGTCTGCGAAGTAGTTGACAAACTCCTCACAGCGGGCATGGGACAAGCCCCCGTCCAGGCAGAGGGAGGCCGGACAGCCCCCGCACCACCCGGAACAGTTCCGCCGGGCGTGACTTCGCAGATGCTATGAGGACAGCAAGGAACTTCTTTGACCTAGCCACCATCATCCATGCTTTCATCACCTCAAGACTGGACTATTGCAATGTGCTTTATGTGGGGCTACCCTTGGTGACGGTTCGGAGATTACAGCTGGTGCAGAACGTGGCTGCCCATCTCCTTAAGGGTCGTTGTGAGCACATTACACCAGTGCTCCATCTTCTGCAATGGCTGCCTATAGTCTTCTGGACTCGATTCAGGGTGTTGGTTTTGACCTATAAAGCTCTACACGGCCTGGGTCCTGCCTACCTGTGGGATTGCCTCATGCCCCGGGTCCTGGGACAGCCCCTGTGGTCAGCTGGGAGCACCTTGCTCGAGGCCTCCCAAGTCACTTGGGTGGCGATGATGGGGAGAGAATTCTTGGTGGCTGCACCCAGGCTGTGGAACTCCCACCCAATGGAGGCCTGCTTGGCCCTGAACCTTCCCTCTTCTGAAGACAGTGCAAGACTTGGCTGTTCCACCAGGCTTTCAGTGAGGGAGACGGGTGGAGGCTGGGAAGGGGGGGAAGGGTTAACTCCACTTTTGTGTAATATGTATTTTATGGCTGGCATTTTTGTATTTATATTTATTTTGATTTTGTATTTATATATATTTTTGTATGTATTTTATTATTGATGATTGTTGTGAGCCACCCTGAGCTGCTGTTGGCAAGAGAGTGTGGGCTCGAAATACAATGAAATAAATAAATAGATAAATAAATACATTTTCTCCTGGAGAGTACGTTTAAGGAGGAGAAGAGATGAAGTTCAAATGGCAACTTATTGTGTAGAGTCTATATTCCGTTTTTGCAATCTGTTCTCTTCTGCGGCTGCCCGATCTAAAAGACCTTTTTCTGAAGATCCTCTCTCCAGGGAAGCAAGGTGTGGGAAACTAGGAACAGCGATGGCACATGAGAAGTCGCTGTAGACTGAACAAAGCAGTCATTATTGCTCTTTGGCAAACATGGAAGGTCAAACGTAATGCCACATTTTGAAGCTTGCAGATTTGACAAAAGAATACATTTAAAGTAGTAGTTCCAAAGATCCCCTGTTTGAATTGTTGCAATATTTTGTAGATTCCAGTTGCAATATACACAACAGACCTGTGCTACTCTCACTGCTTCACTGTCACCACATTCCTAACTCACTCAAGAACTGCCCATTAAGCGAAGGCAGCTGAGCAGCTGCAATTCCAACTAGTAGTCCATGCGTAGCACACATGCTCCCTACCCAGTTCATTGCAATATAATGTCAATCTTATTAACAGAGTTGAAGAGAGAGGCTACTAGGGCTTCTGAGAGCAAGGACAAAGTTTGTGTAATGCTGCCTTCCCCTTCAGACTTGCTTGTTGTTGTTTTCCCAACAAAGTTCATGAATATGTTGCCTATTCTGTTCAGCAGTTTCACAGCTTTCTTCTGTTTCCTCACTAATCCTCCTTTCCTATCTCAACCTGTCTTGCACCTTCTTTTATTCCATCTTCCAACACATCAAACCAGGCAGACTTATGTTGTGAATTTAGCACCACTAACTGTTTTGCCAGCACAGCAAAAAGGATGCCAGCATGGATGCTGTGTTCCAGGAATTAAAATTTACTGATGAAGATGGTAAAATGAAGGAATATTGTACTTTTGGTAAGGTACTTTCCGCTATATAGCCTAATGAAGCTCCAGCCACATGGCCATCTTCCAACTTTCCTGCCATGCACCTTGGGTGTTTTCACATGGACAGATGCGCCACCAGTCCACTGCTCCACACCTCACCCCCAGGCAAGGTGACCCTGCAGATGTGCAGGTGGAGGAGAGGTGGGGCAGGTTGGCCCAGTTCCAGGTCAGAACCACCAGTGCTGCTCCAGAACACCCAGGAGCACCGCCGGCAGAGTGGGCAGCCCAAATCTGGGGCACTGGCTAGAGGTGGAGCTGCTGTCTGTCTGCTCAGCAGGCAGCAGCTGCAACCCCACTCTCGACCAAGTATTGCCCTGGGCATTACTATAGATTTGTGGATGATCTGCCCGCAATTCTATGGTGTGGGAGAGAGGGGCATTGCACAGGTGGACCATAGGCTGTGGTCGTCATCAGATCATTTAAACCCAACCCAGGCTGGGCTGCAAGCAGGCAAACATGGGGTGTACCCCAGAACTGCTCCAGGGCTGAGTGCCCTGCGTCCATGTAAAAACACCCCTTATGTCCACCCACAACAACTGCATCAAACATAAAGCATGTTTTGGTTGGTGTAGCATTTGGAGGCAACTTTTAAGGGCCTGTCTTTGAAATCCATCATTAAGTGATTATATATGTTTTAAAGACATCTGGTTAATTTATTTTCTGTTACTGAAGCTCCATTTAGACTGCAATGATGGAATTACTTTCAGTACAGTGATTAAATAGCTACAAATCAGGCAATGCAATATTGTAATCAGAGTAGTGAAATGTCAAAATGTAATATAAGCACCTAACACCTATAATTGCTATATTCCCAGTCCCCAAGAACACCTTTAAAGCAATACGTTCTACAGTAAATGGTACCATTTTCTTCTGTTTAAAGTCCTTATCCACTCCCACATGCCCTGTCTCCAAGTAATTTCTCTAGAAATTGTTTAGAAGCAACTTCCCCAGTCTTGCTAACAGTGCAGGATGCATTGCATGATTTGTAACTCTTTATCTTGAACTCTGCCACCATCCTGAAGGCTTAATGAGTTACACAGAGGGGGAAAATATAATAGTCCAAAGTTTAAGTGTGTCTGGGTTTAGGCAGACTAAACATTAACACCAGGGGTTGAGTAGGTGAAGACCCAAGAGACCTTATACTTTAATAACAATTGAGGTCACCTTGTTCTAGGTAATAAGGTCTGACTTTGCAAAACTATGGCTGTTTTTAAGTGAGACACGCCCATGCAGGTCCATCCATCCCCACACACCCAAGCACCCGTTTGAAGGCAGTGTTGGGGTGTGTGTGTGTGTGCGCTCCTACGACCCATGCATTGTACACTCATGCTCATGCATGGAGCATCGGGGGAAAATCCAGGATGCTCCATGCGGGGGCAGACCAAACGGTGCATGGGTTAGGGACATACATCTATTGCACACCCAACCCTGGCCCATTTGACTTTTACCCCCACTCACCGGACGTGCATGGTTGCTCCACCCAGCGCACATGGACCAGCCCACCCCAGTTGTGCCCATTTTAAAATGGCCTGTGGTCTTGGAAAAAAAATCTGGAAGTTTTGTTCATTATGTAGAGTTTGCCTTTGTCTCTGCTTTCGGCTATAAGGTGTAAATCTAAAGTAGCTGCTGATTTCATTAAAATAATGTATGATAAACATCTAGTAACTGAAATCTGAATTTGGTCCTATTGATCCTTGACTGTATATCACTTTGCCCAACAAAGAAGTCATTGGTTATTTTACTTGATTCCATCAGTGTTGAAAAAACATGGGAAGTATCAGGACTGGCCATGAAAGTCATTTGTTTAAAAAATGCAAAGGAGGGTGTTTTCAGATGTGATGATAGCCCACATTTCTACAGTTCGACCCTCATGGAAATGGGAACTACCATCATGTCACCGCCAGATGTTAGCCTGGGTTGTTCCCCAGGCAGTGTTGGCACTTGACTTAACCCAGGCTGTGAGTTGGGAAAATCCCCAACTATACAGCCCAGACTAAGTGCCAACACCGCCCAGGAATGGCCTGGGCTAACATCTGGCGGTGACGTGTAAAGCGTGCCATAACATTTGTACAGACACTTTACCTACCACAGTCTGGGGTGGCGGTGGGGCTCATGGTGGCCATCATGGGCTGCCATGTCTATCTCTCAGCCGGGGTGGGGGGCTGCTCCACATAGTATGGAGGTGGGGCCAGGCAGAGGCACTTCTGTGCATCTCCCCACCTCCTCCTTGGTCTGGCCACTGTAATGTTTGTTTGGCAGCTGGGCTGACTACCAGCTGAAATCATGGCTCCCACCTGTGGTGACTGTGGGAGCTGTCTAGTTTGTTTTCACACAGTTAGTGAAATTATTTCAAATTTTCCTTTCTCTATGGGTATTTTCAGATGTGACGGGGCTCAATTCGCCCCCCCACGGAAACAGCCTACTGATTCCCTGCCGGGGCCAACACATAACGGCCAACAGATGTTTTGGTCGCTCCCGGTGGTGAATTTGGGGGGGGGGGCAGGGCTGCGCAGCCCAACGTGAGGCTGCACAGCCCCGCCCCCCATGCTCCCCCAGCAGCCCGCCCTCCCGGAGACGGGTGGGTGCTGTGGCCAATATGACCGCTGAGCCCGACTGCCCCCGGGAAATTGACCAGGGCCCAGAATCGGCGGTGAGCACAGCCGCCAATTCTGGGCCATGGTCAGTGGCCAGACGTGATGCTGACATGCTCAACCACAGGGAATTCCCCGTGGTTGAGCGTGTCAACGTCACGTCTGTTCAGTGTTACGCCGGGTGGTCACCTCCGTGAATCATGGGGGGGGGGGGGAGATCACATTCAACACGCAAACGGAGATGGTCCGGGCAGGACCTCCGTTTGCGTGTTGAATGTGATTCCCTCCCATGAAACACAGCGGTGAGCATCTGGTGGGGAGCTTCTGTTCCCCCCAACAGACATTACGGGATCACGTTCACCATGTGGGGATTCCCCGTGGTTGAGCGTGATCTCGTAATGTCTGAAAATACCCTATGTTAAGAGTGGGATTCATTTTTTGAAAACATTGTAGAAAACCCTGGTCTATTTTTGAACCATCCAGCTGAAAAAATATTTGGGTAGCAGTTAATGCTCCATGAAGATAGGGACATCAGCTAAGCTTCTTAATAAAAAGAAAATTGCTATTGAGATCACAATTTTTGTGTTGACATTCCTTCTTATTCTTTTTTTCTTCTTCTTTTTCAATTACAGCGGAAGTCCATTATCACAGTGAGTTTCATAGCAGCATTTCTCTTCCTAATTATTGTTCGCCTTACAAATGAAGTAAACTTCCCTTTGATACTCAACTGCTTTGGACAAACCAGCGTCAAATGGATGCCATTTTCTTACACACAAAGACGGCCTCTGAAGACTCATTATGGATATATAAATATGAGATCGCAAGAGGTAAGAGCTTATCTCCAAGCAACCACTAAAAATGTGTCTATACTATCGGTACTATCTATACTATCGGTAAATCTTCTAACTAGATAAAGCAAACCTGCTGTTGGTTGCACAGAACAACTTAATCTGTCCTGACTGGGCCTGTGCTTCAGTTTAGAGGACTTTGGGGAAGATTGAAGCTATTTTGGGTTAGAAGCTATGTGCATACTCCTCTGCTATTTAGAGCATTTTTGCAGCTTTTAATTTAAGTATTACATTAATGCTAATTCTAAGCATTGTATTAGCTATTCTTGAATTCTTTAGATTTAATTTTTAGTAGATTTCATTATGGCATATGAGCCTGTGGTATTCCGTCACTTGCAAAATGCTTGTTGGGGTCATGTGGAGAAGTAATCTTGCAAAGAGAATATCAACTACATCAGGAACAGTAATTTAAATAACTTGCCATGAATGCTTTTATTTCTGTAATCTTTTTACTCTCTTTTTAAAAAAAATAAAAATCTGTTTTTCTTTCTTTCTTGAAATATGAAATATATTTGCTTGCATTAAAAAAAACACCAACCTATTTAAAAACCTTTTCTGACAGCTTGTTCTCTAAGTCCACTAGTAAGCCCACAATCATTCTACTAAAACTGCCAAAAAAGTATGCTATCTATGATGGTGATTTTTAAGTAGGGTTGAAATGAGATTTTGACTGAGGAGAATAGGCTTCTTGACAAGATTTTCTAGGTCGAGAATCTCGCGAGAATCGGTATTCTCGCTGCCATTCTCACAAGATTCTCCAAAATGGCTACCAGGCTACTGCGCATGCGCAAAATGGTTGCAGTGGTCATTTTGTGTATGCACAGAGTGTTTTGGGGGTTTTCGAGAACCTTACAAGATTTTTAAGGAGCCTCAAAAAATGCTCTGTGCATGTGGAAAAGGGCCTCTGGTGGCCGTGCATGTGCAGAATGGCCACAGTGGTGGTTTGGGAATGTGCAGAGCATTGTTTGAGGGTCTCAAGAATCTTGCAAGATTCTGAAAAACCTTGGTGAGAATTTGTGAGGCAAGAACTCTCTGGGGCTACAAGAATCTAATGTGTTCTTGCGAGAATGCTTTTGCATTCTCGTTTCAGTCCTAGTTAAGATGTGTACTGCATACAAACTGGACTGAACTCACCAAGTCATTTCAGTTGAGCTACCAAAAAGAAGAAGGCTGGGTTCAAAGTGGTAGTCCTACAGGAGAGCCAAAACAAATAGCCACAGCAAATATCTTATCCAATTTTATCTGCTTCTAATTGAGTACAATGAAATGAATATGAAGATAGATATGAATAGTTCCTGCTTTTTCAAGAAAGGGATAGTCATTTGGGATATTTCATTTTGGTTGTTTTGGTCACTTTCATTCAATATTTCAGTTTCATACCCATAGTCCTAAATATTTATTTATTTATTTATTTATTTATTTTGATTGTTGTCCCACCCTTCCCAGAAGGCTCAGAGCACTTTGAATCTGAAATATGCATATGAAATACAAACATAAAACTCACAAACTGTATAACATGTGTACGTAATATATACAGAATATGAAATACCCCCAAAATTATACCTTGAAGCCTAACCCTGTCTGTCAAATGTCTGGCCATACAGAAAAGCTTGCATTACTTCTGGAAGATGCTCAATCTTTGGTGAACCTCTAGGGGCCAGGGGTTCTAGAATGGTTGAGCAGCCATAGTGGATGGCTCTCTTGCTGTGCATGATATTATGTTGCAATACAATGATGGAAGGGCACCCCTGGTTGACCTTTGAGGCTGTGAAGGAACATAATGGAGAAGGTAGTCGTTTAGATGCCTCCTCCAGGTAAATAGTGCTGAAGCGAAGTGGTCGATATGCAAATATCATCCCAATGACAATTGAATTCACATATTTGGCAGGCTCTCCAAAAATGCAAATAATATTTGTGACTATGACAATGCTTATTCATGTCAGCTCTGTCCTAGACATAAACAGCTCCATATCCCGTTCCCTTTCTCTGGGCCAGCTCATCCTTCTGAGGCTACTTTTAAGATGTGGTAATTCAGCAGGTAATTCAGAACCTCAGTGCCATACATGCCGATTGATAAGAACTTGGATGATAAGAGCGTAGAAGGAACTGGATGGGTTTGACAGTCAGCAGCCAATTAATTGATTAACAAGACATTATTCTCATTTTAGTTTAGGCTAGGGAGGACTTTTTGAAAAAGAAACCCAGTAGCTTTTAATTGTTTTCCCCTTCAAACATGTTGATTACATTAATTTTTGCTAATTAACAATGATAATGAGGAAACAGAACATGCCTTGCTAATTGTGAATTCTGTCTTCTTGAATTAATTATTCCCCATGCGAGGGAGTTTTTGTTGTCTGCTATAAGGTACGGTTTTGTTTACGACACAGCTTTGTATCTTACCACAAAGCTAAAATCTTAAAAAGGAGAGAAGTGAAGTACAAATGGGTATGGTTGTGGTTTTTTTAACCAAACTTCCCAGAAAATTTATACCCTGGGATGAGAAATTTCAGCCAAATCAGTTTCTACCTTTCTGAGGGAGAGATGGAGAAGGTGGGAGTTGATAAGGCTGGATGCAAAATAGGATATTAGCAACAGTATTAACTACTGAAAGATTGTGAATGGTCTGTAATAAGGAAACACAGGCTATCGTGAAAATAGTGACGTTACCATTCTGAAGTCATATGTCTCTGGCATTCCAACATAATAATACGAATATTCATTTAAAAAAATCCTGGCCTCTTTTAAATAAAATATAAGATAAATTGCAGTGAGAGATATGTGCTAACTATCCCTCATTAATGCTATGCATGATGTTATGTTGCTATGGTTTCACTGAATTGTAGCTATAGCAACAGTTGTGGGAAAGATTTTATGTACAGTAAACATCCTGTATTTGATGTAAATATCTGATATTAAGCTGGCCTGATAAGCTGAAGCACACCTCCATTATTTAATTGCTAGCTTGGCATTTTAATTTGTGGGACTCAAACTGTCCTCACGGGCCTCCTAGATTCCAGACCCACAGGACTTTCGGTAACATTCAGTCCTTGCCTGTGGAACATATTTCTGCCTTAAGAGGGACAGTCTAAGAGGATTCCTTTCCCGAGATTCTTATCTGAGAAAACGTTTGTGGGGAATGTCTTCACACATGACAGATCCTCTGGAGGGGACATGGAACATCCCTAGTGTTGAAACTTGGTATTTGATTTAAAAAAAAAAATAATAGACCGAGGGTCATGGTCCTTGGTTTGGAAAAATCAAGTTCCGAGGATCAGGTCCAGTACTCAGGAAATCAGGTGTCAGGAGATCTGGGACCCTTGATGTGACTTGAGTGACCCACCCCTGACCATACCTTCTTAGAGCTAGGAAACAAAACTTAATGTCATATATGGTAGGCATGGGGGTAATGGGAGGGGACAGGTATGGGGTAGACAAGTACAGGACATATTTTGATTTGCTGTCAGGGGCAAAGTGGCCATTTGGGCATTTTTCAGTCTCTTTGGTGACTTAGGGTGATTTCAGACGTTACGAGTCTGAAATTCACCCCACCTGAACCAGTCAAACACGGGCCGCGTTTGACTGTGGTGAACGTCTGTTTGCTCGCTGCCAGATGTTCACCACAGTCAAACGCGACCCATGTTTAATGGAATTCACCCCCGCCTGTGGTTGCGGCAGCGGCCAGATTGGCAGATGCCCATCAGGAGGGGGGAAGGCCGCCAGGGAATGCAGGGTGTGGGGCCGTGTGGCAGCACACTGCATCGCGCAGCCCCGCCCCCTCCGGGAGGGGTGCCGCTTTAGATGTGACGGGCAGCCGCTTTCACCATGGGCCATGGTTTGGCGGTCCCCACCGCTGGTGGCAATGGAGCGCACGTCTGTTGGCGCGCCCTTCAACCCCTGCCATGGTCCAAACCACCCCTCAGCCCATGGTGAAAGCGACCACCCGTCACGTCTGAAATCATCCTTTGGGGACTGGCACTGTGGGCGTGGCACTTTTGCTGTGGGTTTGCCAAGATGTGCCCAGCTGGGATATGGGGGGATACATTTTGGTTAATCATGGTGTGTTTTGGCGAGGGGGCTTGCCTTGCATAGGGGCATGGAGCATGTTTTTTTTGGGGGGGGTTGCATCTGGTTTCATAGAGATATGCATGGGGGGAAGGGGCGGAAGGGGTGGATGCCATGTTCTGCACTGTGATTGGAGTAAACATTAAACAGCTGTTTAATGTGCCTGCTTGGGCACTGAGTGTTTTTGAGTTTCCCTGATTCCGAGTTCCAAGGATTGTTCCAGAGTTCTGATTTCCGAGTCCTCGGTGCCAGTTCCAACTTGTGGCAGCAAAATTTGGCTATGGCACTCAGAACCTCAGAAACACTTCCGAGTTATTGTTTTTTATATTGAGTGCAGCTCTAATCATCCCAATGGAGATCCTGTGCTTCAACATGGGGTCTAGCCTTCTGGCTCTTCAGCTGTTTGTTCCTGCAAGATATTTCCCCGTAAAATTAATAGAACCTGTGTGAATAATAGAACAGTGTTAAAAGAACTAGCTTCTCTTGACTTGGAGGAATGGGTAGTATTCATTGGATGTTTTCAGACGTTACGCAGTCCTGATTCACCATAGTGGACTCCCAGTGGTGGGGAACCGAACAACCACCCCCCGTGGTAAAGGAGAGCCCCAAACAGATGCGATGGGATCGGGACCATGGCAGGGAATTGGGCCACCAGACCACATCCCAGGGCAGTGCAACAGATGTGACGCCAATCCCCGGCCATGGTCAAAACACCCACAAGGCACCAGGGAGGGGTGGGACACAGACATGGCCGGTGGAGGGCAAAGAAGCCAAAAGCGCCTACAGGGAATGCCCACACAAGGGAAATGGGAAGGGAGGGGGAAGAGGGAGGAGAACTGCTGAGGTACCACACACAACAGGCACTGAGACAACAAGGGCACAATGGAACACACAGCACAAACACACTCACGGGTCCAAACACACCCATACGGGAAAGGAAGGGAATGGGGGGACACAGCAGGACAGACAACACACACGGCACAATGGGCACAGGGGGAGGGGGGGCAGTGGGACAGGGAAGAGGGGGGGAATGCCCCAGGGG
>QEPC01012154.1:2377214-2392518 GCA_003113815.1 Sphenodon punctatus
GGGGGGAATGCCCCAGGGGCAGGACCAGGCACAGGGAATGGCAGACAGGCCCCCAACAACAGCACAGACCGCACGGGCACCCCCACAGCTACACAGTCAGTCCCAGAATGGGGGGTACAGGCACAGGGGGAGGCCACATGGAACAGGCAGTGGCTCAGGCACAGTCTAGGAGGCACACACGGACCCCAAGCACCAGCGAGGGTGCCATGGAAGGGAGGCAGGAGAGCTGGAGCCGTGCAGCCAGTCCAAAGGCACATACCCTCCCCCCCAGGAGGTGCAGTCCAGGGGCCCAGAACCCCAAGGTCACACAGGCACCCGGGGGAGGGTCGCACAAGGGAGTGCAGGCAGACAAGGATGGTCAGCAGCACCCAGGGGAGCTGGGGGGTGCCTCGGAGAGCTGGACCCGGACACTGGAGAAGGCAGCCACGGAGGGAAACAACGGTTGCAGAGGCAAACAGGGGGGCCCCCGGTGGGGCCCCAGAGCCACAGGTAGGGGCAGTGCGACCCCAGGCAGCAGGCAGCACATCAGCACGGTTGGGACATCAAGGAGGGAGCAGGCAATGGACCACGGCTGCAGGGCAGAGGTGGGAGCTCACAGCAGGGATAGCAAATGGCACCCAGAAGGCACAGGGGGACTCACAGCCAGCTGCAAAGGTACACGTGGGGGTCAGGGGCCGGGTGGCCCACCAGGGGAACAAAGTGCGGCCAATGAAGCATACCCCGGCATGGACATGTTGTGGGTGACCAGGTAGTATGCCTCAAACAGATCCGGCATGTAGAGCCCCAACTGCACATCAGAATGGGACCACACACCTGACAGCGCTGACATCTCCGCCGCTGTGGGCTCTGACAAGCAGAAGTCAGCAGCGGGGGGCCACGGAAGGTGACCAAGCTCCAACAGCCAGTGATAGACCTCCCCACAAGAGCACTGGTACTCACGGGCCCCGTGAACGCAGTCAAAGTAGGACACGGCCAAGGCAGGGCCCCCCTCCACCAGACAGACCATGTAGGTGGTCAGGCTGCACATGGAGAGGGCAGACATGGTCTCCACCTCAGACCACCCCACATGCGAGCACCTCATCGCTGAAATGCACCCATTGGGAAAGGGAACCAGCCCCAGCGTCTCAGCATGCAGCTGGCAATCGCGGGTGCTCACCTCATAGCCAAAGTAACCAAGGCCAGAGCTCAGGCTCGCATAGGCACCTGGCAGGCTGTCTGGACAGCTCGTGAGCAATTGCACAGCTGGAGTATGCCACAGGTCGCACAGGGCCATGGTCTCGTGGAAGGTCCACGTATGGGGGGCCCCACAGGGGCCAGGAGCCTGATGGAAGCACAGCCAGCCATGGTCCAGCAACTCAGGGGGACTGACACCAAAAAAAGGGGGCCCCACATTCCCTGGAGGGGAGGGAGGGGACACAGGGGAGCCCCAAAGCCAAGCGATAAGGCCACAGGCCGCAACAAGGCATGGCAAACAAGCAAGGCATGGGGTGCGGACCCAGCACAGCTGCAGGAACCGAACACACAGACTGGAAAGCCGACACAATAATCAGGCCAGCGAGGACACAACGTTGCCAACACAGAGAGGTGGGGGGTGATGACAGCAGGAATGCAGCTGCCGCCAGCGTGCCCGGGCGCATGCTGGTCCATGCGCAAGGTCCCATGTGGGGACAGCAGGTGCGCCCACTGGGATGCTCCGGCCCTCCCGCCCACCTGGAGCCGCCCGGGCCAACTGGGGGTGTGTGCCCCGGGCCGACACGGGTGCCCCCGCCTGGTCGCTGGGTCGTGACCCGGGGGTGGGCCTACATGTGGCCAAAGCTATAATGGGGCCAGCTGCACCCCCACCCGAGCCAGCTGGCGCCATGGAGCGAGGCTGGTTGGGCGCCTGCGGGATGCACCTAGAGCT
Organism: Sphenodon punctatus; assembly: GCA_003113815.1. Taxonomy (NCBI): domain Eukaryota; kingdom Metazoa; phylum Chordata; class Lepidosauria; order Sphenodontia; family Sphenodontidae; genus Sphenodon; species Sphenodon punctatus. Next base: position 2,379,118 of record QEPC01012154.1, read on the forward strand.
CTGTGCTGAGTGGTACCACTCGCACACCATTCACCTGTGCCTCCTGACTGCAGAGGTGCACCTGGGCGCCTGCCTGCGGGTTGGCATGGCCTGGAGTGTGGCTAGGGCCTGGAGAGCACACCACGGCTGCAGGCACTCCCTGGCCCAGCTCAGGGCTCAGCAGGTGTCCGGGGCAGACCAGCAGGCCCTGATCTGTGGCCGGAACAGGGCCGCTGTGCTCCGTGAGGTGGACCAGCTCACAATGCCCATTGCCCGGCGGGTATGAGTCACGGAGTGGACACAGGGGTGGTGGTCCCGGGCGCTGACTCAGTGGGATGAGGCCACCTGGAGGGTGCACTTTAGGATGGACAGGCGCACCTTACTGTGGCTTGCAGAGCTGCTCACATCCTGACTGGAGTGACAGCACACACCCATGAGGACCCCCATCCCCATGGTGTAGCGGGTGGCCATCGGGGTCTGGGCCCTCACAATGTCTGACTCCTGCCGGTTAGGGATGTGCGAACAGAACCAGGTTTGGATGTTTGGCTGTTTGGTGGTTCAGGTCAAAATTTGAGTTCAGATTTGTTGTTCAGTTTGATCTTTAGTTCGGTGCAATCAGGAACTGAAAATGACATTTGGTTTTTGAAATAAAGGGAAAAAGCTGAAAAACATTTCTGGCTATAACATTTTTGTTTCTTATTCAATTTTGATGAAAGTTGGGGAGATTGTACCCCCAATGGAGATCACTATGTGTACTGAAATTCAGAACTAATAAATAAAGGGAACCGATTTCAGAAGCAATTGAATATTGTGATTTTAGGAAAAGCTCCATAACATTCATGGCTACAACTTCTTTATCTTACATCCAGTATTCATGAAACCTGTGCATATTACGTCCCTCCATATGCTTAATACTTCTGCCAATTTTCAGAAAGAGTGGAAAGGGTCCCAAGGGTATAAGACATTAACCTGAAAATACATGTCCAGCTGTAACATTTTGATATTCCATTCTGTTTACAGGATATTTGGCAAGAATGTATCAAATACCTTTCCTGCCATTTCAGCAAATGTACAGGAGATTTTGATAAAGGGACCCAATTATATAAGCAATTGATGTTGTCCCTGTGAAGATCATTATTCAGATGAATATCAGCATATTCAGTGCCAGTCAGAGGCAGGCACCCTGCATGGCAGGGGGAGAGAGACTGTAGGAGGAAGGATGTGGAGCAACCCCAAAGACTGACAGACACATTCAATGGCCAAACACATTACTGCAAGCTTCTAGCTTTACAGGACCAATTGGTAGTGGCTTCGAGGTGGGCATAGGGGGCGGCCCTGTGGCGGGCATAAGCAACATAACTGGGACTTCTGAGATAGCATCCCAGCAGTCAGGAGACATAGTTTAAACACATCCAGGCTGGCCAATTATCATCACAATCACATCCTGCAGCACTGAGACAGAGGACATAAGAGAATCTCTATTGACTCTTTCCTAAACAGATGCTTCTGACTTCCCAGAAACAAGTGGGGGAGATATGTTGGGATGGTCCCAGCACAGAATGAGGATATTTGGTTGACATTTCTGTTGGCCAATTCGCATCACAAACCGATCTTATACCACAGTGACATAAGAGAATCCCAGGCATAGGCCCCTTCTCTACATATGTTGTACAGGCATATAAAATTGGGACCCTTTATAAAATCTTTCTGATATTTGGCAGAGATGATCATGAAAGTGATATATATATATATATATATATATATATATATATATATATATAATTTATTTATTTATTTATTTATTTATTGGGTGTGACCGAAGTCATTGCCGAAGAATAACACACAATAACATAATAATCAGCCATCTGCTGAGATAATACAAAATACATGATAAACAGAAAACAATGAAATACAGTAATCATAATAAATCTTCACTAGACCAAACTGTACCAAGGCAAAAGATACCCAGCAGGCTACAGAATAAATCCACACGTCAGGGGACCACTACTCCAAGGACCTCTCACGCTTAGACACTGTACCTGACTTAAAACCTTCTTATACATATGGTCATTAATTTTCACAGAATCCCCTGACCACACCGGAACCTGATCTCTTGAGGAGGTTCTGATTCAAAACTAGCACCCTCCTAGCAAATTCTGACAGTTGCCGTGTTAAAGCCGTGTCACAGGGACATAATAGCTTCTTCAATAACATATTGTCGGGCCCTGTTCCAAGATCCTCCAAATATCTAGATCTTAGCCCTTCAAAAAAAGGGCACTTTAATAAAATATGGGCCACCGAATCTGGGGTCCCTCCATCGCATAATATACATAATCTCAATTCTCTTGGTATCCCTTTAAGATGCCCATCCAGGAAAGAGGAAGGAAAAGAGTTACATCGTAACCTGGTAAAAGCCACCCTCCTAGCAGCATTCGTCCAGGAAAATAAATACCCAGGACCTGGCAAGGCCGGATTAGGGGGGATATATTCGGGGGCAACTCTCTGGCGCTCTAATAGAGCCTTTTCAGTTTGGAATATCTGGTCCCTTACTCTTTTCCGAACCATTTTCTTGAACTGGACGGGGCCCACAGAGTAGAGAAACACCAGAGAAAATCCCAGTTTATGAACTTCAGAGTCGGCCACAGCAAGCCATGGATCTAGTAGACCTGCTTTCCAGGCCATACCCAACAAAGGGTTCTCTTTTTCTGGCATCACCATCAATTTAGCCCAGAAATTTGAGAGAAGCTGTAATATCAGCGCGTGAACTGGCAAAAACCCCACTTCAGCTCGTAACAACACCTGAGGGGAGCCACCCGGAAGACCCAACAAAGACGCCAAGAACCCATTCTGGATAGTTTCCATCTTCTCCAGGCACTCCAGTACCCAAATAGGTGCAGCATATAATGCTTGGGTTACTACCTTGGTCTTAAATAACTTCAGGGCCGGTTCCAGCAATTTACCCCCTTGGCCAAAAATTTTTTTCAATATTACGGTGGCCGCTTTTTTTGCCTGTGCTTTCACCAAGTCCACATGAGCCTTCCAGGAGAGCAATGAAGAAAATAAAAACCCCAGATATTTAAAAGAGTGGACCCACCTGATCTATGGACTTCCCCTTAATATTCCAAGTGTGCACGACCAGCCTCTTTCTTGCTCCCACTATTAGGACCTTGGTTTTACCATAGTTAATTCTAAGCAATTCTGAATGGCAAAACTCACCAAATTGGTGGAGCAGCCTCCTAAGCCCGACCCTTGTTTGGGATAACAATACAGTATCGTCGACATATAATATAACCAGCAACCGTCTTTGCCCAAGTAATGGCGCATGAGCATCCACCTCCATATAGGGAACTACCCTATTTAGAAATAAATTAAACAGGGCCAGCACTAGAAGACAGCCTTGGTGGACCCCACGTTCCACCGGAATCACACTAGATAGGGATCTCTGGGTCCCATACCTCACCTGCATGGTATTCCCTGAGTGCATCTTTATCAGCAAAAAAAGGAGCCTAGAATCAATTGAGGAGGCCCTCAACCCAGCCCAGAGACGTTCTCTGTTCACTGAGTCGAATGCCTTCTCAAGATCCACAAAACATAAATACAGTCTCCCCTTCCGACTCACCAGCCTCTTAATTAAAGCAGACAACAAGAGGATATGATCTGAGGTGGCCCTAGCCTCACAAAAGCCTGTTTGTTCAGGCTCGATGGCCCCCGACTCAGAAATCCAAGATTTCAACCGGTCAAACAAATATTTAGAGTAAAACTTCCCGATGGCAATTAGAAGGCTAATTGGGTGGTAATTACTCACAATTAACGGGTCCCCCTTTTTAAATATAGGTACCAATATGCTTCTAAGCCAGGAAATTGGGACCTTTCCTGAGTCATTTATGGCCATAAAAAGAGGGGCGAGAAACTTGACCCACCACTCTGGGTATGCTTTAATTAGGTCCACTGGGACATAATCTGGTCCCGGAGCTTTGCCCGCTTTAAGCGAGGCAATAAGGGACATAACTACCTCCGCTGATACTGGGGGCCAACTTTCATACCTGGTACTTAGATTTAATTGTACAGATGTGGGGATTGAGGGGTCACTTGAAAATAAGCGAGAATAGAAAAGCTCCTATTCCTTAGAATGGATAGAATATAAATTTGGCATAGACTCTTTCCATTGGAGTGATCAAATCAACCTCCAGAATTTAATGCTATCCTTTTTTTCAGTGTCCGCCTGCAACTCCGCCCGTAATGCCTTTTGGAATGACAGTTTTTTGTCCTTTAATAGAGACCTGTAGTATTTATGGTAGACCTGTAATTTGATCCGGGCCTCGGGCAAAGCTAAAGTTCTCAACCTTTTCGTTAGCTGCCAAAGAACAGACCTAGCAGCCCTGCATTCTAAATCAAACCAAGATTTTGCTGTCCCCTGCCTTACTCTCCTCTCATTAATAATAACCTTCACTGTCAGATGCGGTGCGAGCAAGCTGACCAATTTATTTTATCTCCCCACAACCTCTGAGGCCTGAAGACCTTGTACCTCTTGCAAAAGAACTACCTCTGGGTTGATGGTAAATCCCAGAAATGCCTCAGAGAGGGCTTCTGTGCCCTTCAGTCTGGTGGAAATTTTCCCCAACTGGCCCGTGGCAGGCTCTGCAATAGTCGAGAGGGCTCCCCCAACTTGCCCACCGGCAAGACCAAATCTAACAAAATCGGGAGGTGATAGGTGTCTGGTCTACGCAAAACCTGAAGCCCCGCAATGCAGCTAAACGCTGGGCGGACCACCAGGAAATAGTTGATAAGGCTAGACCCATTGTACGAATGAAAGGTATAATTGCCCTGCCAATCGCCCCTCACTCGTCCAACAAGATCCAACAAGATAACAAGATCCAACATTTGAATGAAATTCTCCATAGCCTCACTTCCTGCCCCCACCACCCTGTCTAGTGAACTTCAGGGAGGGAGGGGGGAAAAGCATGAAGAATCCTCCGAGGGAGCCCCTGTCAATCTATCAGCAGGATTCCCCAACCTAGTGTTAAAGTCACCCGCAATGAGTAGCAGTGCCTCCGAATGGTTGCTCATTGCCCTAATAGTTAAATTATACATTGCCAACCAAATCTCTTCAGGATAATATGGAGAACTCACTGGGGGGACATACACATTCCCTAAAGGCAGTTGTGTCCCGCTAGGGTACAAAATGTATAATAGCATAAAGTTGGATTTATACCTAGCCAGAGTCCTTACTTTCAGCCCCCTATCCTGCGCTACCAGCACAGCCAAGCCCCCACTGGGCCTTCCGCCCTTAGTGGACCGCATGGGCGAACCACAGAAACTGTCGAATCCAGACAGAGTTATAGCATCAGAAGCCCCCACCACCCATGTCTCTTGGAGGAGGAGAATATCAAATTTCTTCAAAAAAGATAAGTCCTCCTCAAAGCAACATGATAACCATCCTGCTAGATTCCATGTCAATACTGCCCACTTATCCCGACCTCTATCTCTACTCATAACCGGGTCTCCCTCAATCTCCCCACTCTGGATATCCCCAAGCCTGCCCCCATGGCTAGGATAACTTCCTCTGCTCCTTAGCTTTCCTTCGATCTTTGAAGGAGAAGACCCCTGGCAAAATTCGGCCACCCTGGGAGCTATGTCCTGCGACTGCTGACCCACATGAGGGGGATTCAGAAACATCTACCCTGGGACCTCCCATCTCCAACCCAGGTGGAGCTGAGCTCAGAGCCTCTTGTGCACCTTCATAATAAGATGTACCTACCTGTTATTAATTTCACAGAATTGGCAGAATGGGCATTCTGAGAGGCCAAAGGCTTAGCCACCCTATCCCACTTGGCAGTCCCTTTAGAGTTGTTCTTCCTGGACCCATTCTTTTCCACCCCCAATGGAGTGGAAGCTGCTGAAGGTCTGCCCGCCCAAGGCGGGCAGTCACAATCAAAAGAACTTGGCTGGAAATCTTTCTGCTGGGAGTTCACTCTTTCTGTCTGAGGTCTCACCCCCACCTTAGTTTTCCGTAGCCACTCACTTAGGAAATCCAGCGGACTGAAAAGAAGGTCAGATTTTGCTAAAGAGTCATGCTGCTCAAGTGAAATATATAGCCCTGCCAAGTTTCATGTACACTGGTTGGACTACAAAGATGTTATAGTCAGACGTACATTTATATGTTAATTGCTTATACCACCAAGACCCTTTTTCCAATACTTCTGAAATTTGGCAAGGATAGTAAATATGGGAAGGGGTATAAACTGGACAAGTTTCACTTACATTAGATGTGAGGCAAAGAAGTTACAGCTAAGAATGTATATGTAGAATATTGCAAAATACAATAATTCAACTGCTTCTATAATTGGATTCCTTTATCCAATCGTTTTGAAATTTAGTACACATAATTCTTTCTAGTGGAGGTATAGGCACCCCGATTTTCAGCCACATAGCATAAACAACAAAAACGTTACAGCCAATAATGTGTTTTCCATTGAAACCAATGGAAATTCAATTCCAAATTCACCGAACACATCCGAACTGAACGTTCGAATTTGAGTTCGGTTCTCACATTTGGTTCGGTCAACCAAACTATTTGAGTTCGGTCTGAACTCCAAACTTCCAAACTGCGTTTGCCCATCCGTACTGCCGGTCTGTCTCCCAGCACTTCAGTGTCGGGGTGAGCACCGTTGTCTGTATCCTCCAGGATGTCTGTGAGGCTGTAGAGGGCATTCTCCTGGACAGAGCGATCCAGCTGGTGGACCAGGAGGCTGTGATGGCTGGCTTCACGGCTGGAGGCTTCCCCAACTGCATAGGCGTCATGGACAGCACCCACATAGAGATCCTCCACCCCTCTGCTGGAAGCTGTTGTGGACCACCGGGGGCAGTTCATAGATACCTTCACGGTTAACTCTAGGTGCAGCCATGATGCCGATATCATGACCATCTCCCCTTCTATGTCCGGATGTACTGTGGGGACTTTGCGGACATGGGGATGACCCGGATTGAAGGGGTGCTAATGCCCACCTGTATCCTGGGGTACCCGGCCTATCCCCTCACCCGGTGGCTGATGAAGGTGTACCCGGTTGCCAGGTCCCTGGTGCAGACACTGTATAATTCGCACCTGTGTGCAAGCTGGACCATGGTCGAGTGGGCTTTCGGGGCCCTCAAGCAGCGCTGGAGGAGCCTCGCTGGCCGGCTGGACTTCACGATGGAAACCTTGACCCTGGTGATAGGTGCCTGATGTGTGCTGCACAACGTGTGCGAGATCGATGGGGCAGCCCTCGAATACCCCGTGCTTCATCGCCCTCCCGGACCTGTGCCTCTGTATGTGAACGCAGACAACCTGAGGGAGTACCGGTATGCCAAGCGCATCCATGCCCCCCTGGGCAGGCATATCAGCCAGGAGGCTGAGGTGTGAGGGCACTAAACCCCAGACCCACCACCCTGCCCCCCCACAGCTCCCTGGGAGAGCCCCTCTACGTCCATTGGTCCGTCCCCACCCACGGGCCCAGGAACAGACCGAAGGAGCCAGTAGTGGTGCCCTGATGTTTATTCACTCACCCACGTACATGTGCCCCCTACACCACCACCACCACCCACCATGCAGGTTCCATGCCCCCCCTCAGACCACCCTCCCCCTTCCCCCCCTTTCCTCCATCCCCCGTATCTCTGGGGCCTCCTCCTTGGCCGCCCTGTGGATTCCGCTGAGCTCTGGGAGCTCCCCTCCCCCCTGCTGTCTGTGTCCCCCATGGTGTCCTGGGAGACCTCAGTGTCCAGAGGGGCAGGTGGTGGTTGGAGGGAGGGAGGATCCGGGGCCTGAGGGCCCCCCTGGGTAGCTGCTCCCTCTGGAGGCCTACAGGGTCCTGGAGGCAGATGCGTAGCCCCAGCTGGCATGGGGGTGGCTGGGGTGGTTGGGGAGGTGGTGGGGGCACCAAGAGGCTGGACATCAGGGCCTGGACAGGCAGGGTGCCCGGCGGGGCAGCTGCCATCACATAGGCACTCATGGTGTCAGCGTGCAGGAGCAGCAAGGTTCTGATGTCATGGGACCTATCCATTTTTGCAGAGTGCTCCTGCACCATCCCCTCGATGGCCAGTTCCAGCTACCCAGCCGCCTCCACCTGCCTGCTGTGCTCCTGGCATTCCCACCTCCGTTCCAGGCACACCTCCGCCTGGAGCCTCCGGTCCCTTGCCTCCACCTGTTGCAGGGATCGCTCTGTGGCCGCCTCCATGCGATCCATGGCTGCTATCATCTGCTCCCCATGTTTTGTGGTGGAGCAGACTATGTCCTCCACCTGGTCCTCCCTCTGGCGCCGTATCCGTGCCCAGTGCTCCCTCATCCCGGGTTGCTGGGGCCCCTCAGGCTGCCCTGTAGAGTACACAGACAGTGGTGGTTAGCCCACCTGGCCGGCTGCCCCCCGGCCGGGAACATGGCTGGGTGTGTGTGCCCCCCGCCACCCTGGACCCCCCCCTCCTTACCGGTGTGCCTCACCTGGGCCCTCCAGCTTCTGCCAGGTCTGTTCCACGCCGGCCTTCTCACCGTGCTGTCTCTGGTGCTGGGCTGTGCCATGCCCTATGGGGATATGAGGGCGGGTGGGTGGAGGAAGACTATAGATGTGCCCGGGTGGCCCCCCGGGCCTCCGTTCAGTGGTCTGGGGTGTCTGAGGTGGATGGGGCCTGCCCCCTGGCCAGGCCCCCTCCTTCCCCCCCACCCCCCTTGGTCCGTCTCCCCTCCCACCTGCTTGCTTACCCTCAATGTCTGTCTCCGATCCCTCTGAGGCTGGCCCCTCCATGTAGCTGGGGTCCCCCATTGACCATTGGCTGAGGGTGACCAGTGTGCAGGCCTCGAAGTCATCCTGTTCTGCCAGTGCGTGGGGGCTCTCCAGGCTGGTGCGGGGGTGGGGGCTGCTGGTCCCCGAGGTCCCTGGGCATTCCTCCTGGGCGTCGGGGGCCCTGGAGCTGGTGCCTTCTTGGGGGGCATCGAGGGGAGGGGGTACATTGGCCTGCTCCCTGCCCTGGACCACGGTGCTCCCCACAAGGCATGGGGCTACTATTGAGCTCTTCATTTGCAGTATGCGGTCCAGGGCATCATAGTAGGGCGCCCCCAGCTCCGTGCCCGGACCGCTGGTTGTTTTCCCGAATGGCCTTGTACCCCCTCTTGAGTTCCTTGGCCTTTGATTAGCACTATGCCACGGTCCTGTGATGCCCCACCACCTCAATTTCCCGCATGATCTCCCAGAACATGTGTTCATTGCGCTGATCGAGTGTGAGCTCCAGTTGATGCTCCAGGGTCCCCCAGATGTGGATGAACTCCTGGGTCTCCCTGAGCCCCCATTGCCCCCCTCTGTGGTAGGGCCATCTCCCCTGTGGTCCCTCTGGTTCCTCCTCCTCCTCCTCCTCCACCTGGGCTGCACCCGTCTCCTCTGGGGGCTCAGGCTCTCGAGCCCGTTTCTGTGTCTGCGGGACATAGGGAGGTTGGTTGGTTGCTGTTATGCCCCTGTCCCATGGCCCATCCCCCTTCTGCCAGCCAGCTGGCCCTCCCCTCTGGGTGCCCCTGTGCCACCAGGTCCCCTCCCCTTCGGTCCCTTTATCCGTTTCCGGGGTGCCTCCTCCTCCGACTGACCTGGTTGTTGTCCCCAGGGCAGCCCGTCCCGGTGGCGGCTGCTGCTGCTATCCCTTCACCTCCTCCATGTGCAGCACGACCACCTCCTCCTCCGCCTGCACCTCCTCCACCTCCTCCTCCTCCTCCCTAGCTCTCTCGCCCGCCGCTCTCCTCTCCCTTCCATCTCACTCTATCCTGCCATGTTTCCCTGCTGCTGTGTGCCCTTTAAATCTCCCTCTGTGGCCTGTGTTGTTGTTGGTTGCCTGGCAGCGACGTTGCATGCTTTGTCCCCAGCTGGGAATCATTTGCTTCTGGCCGGTGGTTGCTGTTCAGATGTTACTTTTTATTGTTTCCCGTTGGGAATCGCATTGAGCATGCTTTCGGCGATGGTCCGGGCCAGAGTTCCGGAAGCGTGGTTAATTTTGACCCCTGGTGGGTATTGACTGTGGTGAACATCTGGCAGCCACTGAACAGACGTTCAGGGTGCTTTGGCCCCGCCGCGGGATTCAGTGTGGTTCACTGTGGTTGACTGTGATCTCGTAATGTCTGAAAATACCATTGTCCCACCCAGTTTCTACCCTCCTCACCCAGCAAAGACCATGGACATGACACTCAAAGCACCATTCCACTTGGAGACCCTAACCCACTTAGCTTTACAAAGTGTCTATTTTAAAATTTAATTTAATATCGGAGAAAAAAAGAAAAGGATTATCAGCCCAAGAAAAAGAAGACTTCTATTTATAGAACAAGTAGAGTCTAGACAGTACTGCAGAGTTTCCGTAAACTTCCTTGCCATCTGTCTAGACATGTGATTTCTATGGATAAAAAGGATAAATCCATCCTCACTTGATCTCTAGTCTTTATGCCAAGACAAATGTCAATTATAATGAAGCTTTCGGTGGTGTGATCAGCTGTTTACTAAGAACCATAAAAAAAAAAAATAGGTCAGCCAGCATTCCCTGTTGGTCGCTAATATCAGGCCCGTAAAACCATTATCTGGTATCTAGTCTCTTTGTTCTATTACGCTTTGCTAGACTGGACAAAACATACATGAATATACTGTAGGTAATGACCTTAAAGGGACAAAGGGGAGGGATGGATTGGACTGGATGACCTTAGAGATCTTTTTCATCTCTAACGTCTTTGATTCTGTATCTCAAAGTCTTTTGTATCACTTCTAATGAATTCCACTTTTTGAAAAGTATCCTCTATGCGTTCTGTGAAAAATAACCCTTTCTCCTTATGCCCATCACTTCTGGCACATTTTTGGGGCAGCAAGTCTTACTTTAAGATAGAAATGCTGTAATATTTACTCAGTTGAGGGCCATTATTATTCTAATAACTATTTTCCAAAGAGCTCATGCGATCATACTTGCACTTTAACATCAGCAAGTAGGAGAGAAATTGTTCTCAAAAATTGCACCCCCACTAAAGACATAAGAAAATTAATGATCATCGTGCATTTAAATGGTAACAGTATGACATCAATTTAAAACACATTAAGAATGGGAAGCCTTATGTTAAGCAAGCCTAAGAGTATTCGTACAATAATGTGAGCACACTTACTGAAAGGTGCATTTTGATATTTTTTTCTTAATACCACCATTATTATTGAAATAATTTCCCGTATTCCTATGCATGGCGAATATAACCACAATAGTGCTTCAAGCATATTGCATAGTGCTGAAGATATTGCAGGCATTATATGCAGGCCAACACTGATTTTGGAAACAGTATATTTTGGGATGGCTTCCAACTTAATTTAAACAGAATCAATGAGAGAGGTTTAATATTTTCATCCATGCACTCAGCCGTAAATTGAAAGAGAAGAAAGACTGAATCCATTTGCTTTGAAAGTGATTTTTGGGTTGAATATGGACTTTAATGGTCAGAACCTTTTTAAAGCATGCATTGAGTAATGCACTGATGTCTAATGAACCACTTCTGGAAACATTTGCACTTGCCTGGTGTCTTTTCTCTAAAGCACCCAGAGCAATTCATGAACGTTATTAAGTAGGTGAAATGTCTTCCATGTGAGTTAAATGTGTGCCTTTCTTTGACTCATATGTTGGAGCATGGCAAGGTGGTGGTTTGTTCAAAGTCCCATACTGAGTCAGTTTTAAAGCCAGGAATATAGTCCAGTGACCTCTTTCTCATCACCGAAGGATACTTAGAGCACAACACAATCTTCTGTCTGTATAGCACTAGCAGCCCTTCTCTTGGACTTGTGTGGGTGTGAAGGTCTGTTGCCTGCATTTATCAGTTAGGAGATTGCAATGCTTAGATTCTCAGACTAAGAATTTAGCAAACAGTAGAGTTGGGGTGGGGGTGGGGAGAGAATGCACCATTTTAAAACAGATTTTTTTAAAATCCTTGGGTGTTAATAGACGTAACAGTGGAACACTTGTCATAACCAGGCCCTAGTCAGAAAACCACTGCCACAGGGTTCGGATCAGGTAGGGCAACATAACAAACACGTTAGTGGCCAGGCCACTGGAGAGGGCGGGGAGATGCATGAACATGTATCCTCCCATGCTACGCTCAGCACCCCACCACCATAGCATGATGGGCAGCTATGGTGACCAATGACAGCCATGGTGGACCCAATCTTGGCCAGGTCATGGTGGGCTACAACAGACATGGTAGCCTGCTCTGACCCGATTGGGCAGACTGTAACCTGGGTTGTGATTCCAGAGGTCTCCCAGATCACAGCCCAGGCTCACCACTGACACACCCTGGAGCAATCCTGGGCCACATCTGGAGGCAAAACAACAAACTTGCTGGTGACTTGCGGGTCAAAGCAGGCCACTGTCACGTTCGTTAACACCCTTTGATATTTACTGATCGAGAACATCTCGTTCTAACATAAGAACGCTGATTAAATGCTGTGCATCTGATAACTTTGGTTTCATCCAGACCTTTTTAGTTTAGTTATGGGTTTTATAGGAAGTTTATAAAGATATATTTGGAAACATAAGGGCTTAAAGGCTATTAAAGCCAGAATATTGATTCCACAAAATGGGAATATGTTTTCTTGGTATTCAGTGAAGTGGACAATTAAATCAGTTAAGGGGGGGAAGGGGGTGTCATCGATGACAGTAAGAGACAAAAATTAAAGAACTAGAGATGTCCACATGGTGCATTTAACACCTGGGCTAGAAAATCTCTCCTACTTTACTTTACTTTCTGGATTTTTCTGCAAAATACTCTATTTTCCCCTCTATCTTCTAAGACTAAGTGCCCATGGAGCTGTTCTCTGTGATCTGTTTGTCTGTGACATCCATGTATCTGTTAAATATTTGCAAATATGGTTATACTGGAGTGACTGGTTAAATAATTTGTTTCACTTCCTGGGTAAAACCAAACACTGAGGGTATTTTCAGACGTTACGAGATCACGCTCAACCACAGTGAACCACGCTCAATCCCGCGGGGGGGGCGAAAGGGCCGTGAACGTCTGTTCGGCGCGCACCAGATGTTCATCACGCTCAATACCCACATGGGGTCAATTTCAACCACGCTTCCCGGGCTAGCCGGGGGAATATCCCAGGAAGCGTGGTCAAACAGACCCTCACCGGGAACCAAGGAAAAGTAACGTCTGGACGCCAATCCCCGGGCGGAACCAAAGGAAACGAGCCCCAGCCGGGGACAAGGCACGCAGTGTCGCTGCCGGGAAACCAGCAACAACGCAACCACAGGAGGGAGATTTAAAGCGAAATCAGCAGCAAGCAAGCGTGGCAGGATGGAGCGAGGAGGGAGGCGGAAGAGAGCGGAGGCAGAGAAAGCGACACTGGCGATGGAGGAGGTGGAGGAGGTGGAGGCAGGGGCAGTGATGGAGGTGGA
>QEPC01012154.1:2411131-2422473 GCA_003113815.1 Sphenodon punctatus
AATGAGTTTTGTTACTTGCTGCATCCGCCTCACCACAAACCCCATTGGCTCCATGCAGCCTAGCCTGTGGCCAATCACAGACTGCAAAACCCGTGGTCTGAGGAGAAAAGGGAGGTGATAGGGCAGACTGGCTGCTACTCCAAGCCTCTCCACCCCTGGTGCCTGGAAGTCTGCTCCTCAGCTGACTCCCCTCCTTGTCACATTTTGCCTTCCAGTGACACATTTTTGCCACCCGAACTCATCCGAACTTGATCTGAACCAACCAAAATGTTCAGTCGTTTCAGAATTTGGGATCAAGTTCGGTTTAGTCGGTTCGGGTTCGGGTTCAGTCATCCGAAGAGACCGAGTTCAGGCCGAACTCTGAACTTCCGAACCGTGTTCGCACATCCCTACAAGGTACTGGGCACTGGGGGCCAGGAGGGGCATTGCCCTATGTTCCTTAGGGGTAGCACTGTGCTTGCATCGGAACTACAAAATGTCCAAACGTAACCCTCAGATGAATAAAAAATGCACTATATTAATCTGGTATTATGATAAACTAGACCCCAATTAAGTCATAATTGGAAAACAAATACATGTGATTAATTTGAAAATGACCCCAGTTCAACATAATTAAAAAATAATAATTAAGAGTTATTGTCTGCTGTACAGAAACAGTACTAACACAAAAGGTATTTGGGGTCAATAGTACCCCCAATGTTAACAATAATATCCCATAATGACAGTACTGGAGGTTGAATTGACCCTCCATTTTTGGAACATGTGTACAGAAACTGCAAGATTAACAACATTTTCAACTAAATCTTGTACAGTACAATTACTAACTATGAATAAAATTAAAAAATAACCTTCCTTGTGTCAGGGGACAGCACCTGCTACAATCCAAGCAGCCTCTTAATTGTGAGCTACATTCGCACAAGTACAGCAGTTGACTACTGTATGTTCAGAACAAACATGATTTACAGGTAGCAAATCACTGCTGTGATTTCCTGTCATTTTACTGAGTACAGACATGACACCTGCCCCTTTTCCTGGTGTCAGGGACAGGACCTACCAGATTAGAAGCAGCCGCTCTAGAAGGCCCTGACAAGTTGGCTATGTTCCTGGAATGAATCCAGGGAGTGATACATTTCTAGGGATGTGCGAACACAATGCAGTTCGGATGTTTGGTCGTTCGTTTCGGGAACCGAGTTTGGGTTCAGTCATTTGGTCCGGGACCCGAGTTCGGATTCAGTCATTCGTTTCAGCGGAGTTCATTTCAGCCAAACGTTTGGGGAGGGGGGGCGGTATCTGTATCATTTGCTATTTAGTCTAACTGCTAAATATTACTATTCTAAAACCTTTGGAACTAAATCTAATATATTATCTACAAAGGCGTAGTCCTACAAACACACACAAATATTAAAAATGAATAACTACAACACACTATCTCTATCTAATCTATCTCTATAACTAAGCTAACTCCTACAACTAGTAACTATGTAATATCTAATATCTATCTATATTTTAAATAATAATATATACAGGGATGGGGGGGGGGAGGGACACAGACAGCTCACACCAAACAACACAGGGAGGGGTACAAAATTGAATGAAACCTAAATCAACCTAATCCTACTCTAAGTAAATCCAAAAACAGGGGAAGGGAATCAGGGATGGAATATATAGTGGGAGTAGGGAAGGATTCAATGGAGGGTAGGGAGAAACAACACAGGGATGGGTAAAAAATAAAAATAACGCCCAAATCTATCTAATCTAATCCAAATAAATGATACTAAATGTGTGGGGTGGGTGAAATAGGAGGATGGCAATGGATTAGGAACGCAAACTGCTGGGAGAGGGAGACTACTGAAAACGCCTGCTGACAGGAACAGTGGCTTCTAGCTCTGAAGGTGATGGAAGGGGGGAGGACAATGACTTTTGTTACTTGCTGCGCCCGCCTTACTGCAAGCCCCATTGACTCTGTGTAGCCTAGCCCCTCCCCCCCCAATGTCCAATCGCAGACTATGAAGCCAGTGGTCTGAGGAGAAAAGGGATGGTGATTGGGCAGGCTGGCTGCTACTCCAAGCCTCTCCACCCCTGGTGCCTGGCTGCTACTCCAAGCCTCTCCACCCCTGGTGCCAGAAAGTCTGCTCCTCAGCTGCCTCCCCCTTCCCTGGGCCTTCCAGTCATGTTTTTCCCGCCCAAACTCATCCGAACTTGATCCGAATGCGACTGAACTGTCGGTCATCCGAACAGACCGAGTTCGGTCCAAACTCTGAACATCCAAACCGTGTTCGCACATCCCCAAGGCCAGGTCCCGTAGAAACATGCATCTCTTATGCACATTGTCCCTTTTCCAGTTTAGAGTTGAAATACTTCAAACAAGGAAGGCATTCAGACAGGTGATGTCTAGGATATTAGCAAACACCACCATTGGACACAGCTTGCTCATTGGTTTGGTGGTGTATGTGGATACCATTTGACCACATGTGTCCATACCCCTTTAGCTTTGTTGTAATAGTGGATTATCCCTGGCTTTCATTTAGAGCCAGATGTTACACCATCAAAGTGATAACTGCTGCATACACACAACACTGTAAGGGTTGTTAAGGGTAATTGCAGAATGTTTGACATGGTAAAAAAAACCTGAGGGCATAGTAAATAATGGAGGGGTGGAAATGACCCCATATACCTAAGTGGTGAATTTATTTTCAACACAAAAATCCATGTGGGTATATTGACAAGAACAGTATTCACACTATGAAGGTGTTAACTACTGTGTAAAAATGGCAGTTGGTAAGTGAACTTTTCATCCTGGGGTGTAATGGACCCCAGTGCCCTTATATATAATATGTTTGGGGTGAAAATGACCCCCAGTACCTTAGGTGTGTAGTGCTTTCATTTTCACATTAATTACAACTGGGGTCCAATTTACCCCCAATTCCGTGTTAGTGAAATTTACAATTAAAAAAAAATTACAGTGGGAGTGGATGAACCAACATGGTACAATTGGCCCCATTACTATTGAGGAATACGTTGAATATGAAGTGGTGTAGATTTTCTAAAAAGGTTTTATAATTTTTTTTGTAATCCTTTTGGACCCAGTCTGAGGGTTAAAAACTACATGACAGATTTTAAAAATCCAAACTCAGGAAATGACTAGATTGCACATTTGAAATTTCTGACAATCTGTGCCTTCAAATGTATAATTTTAAACACACTTTTCTCTGTCAACAAGATGGTCACAAAAAACACCTCTGCCTCACATTTTCAAACTCCTATAACTCAGCTGTTTCTCAATGGCTCTGTCTGAAAATTTGACAGGTTCTACCCCTCATGCAGGCAATCCTCCATGCAGAATTTTACAGTGATAGGATAAATCTCGATTTTATAATGAGTAGACTTTCATTATTTTAGAGAGTGTAAGCTGCCTTAATTATAGAGCCACTGCTGTAGCTCTATAGCTTTTCAACATAATATTAGTTATCTATTTTGTAGATGTGCATAACAAAATTCCCTTCACCTCTTCCTAATGCCATGTTGGGGAAAGGGTTGAGAACTTTGGTTAGCTAGAAAAACAGAGATGTCAGCTTGATGGAGGTAAGTGAATCCCAGCCTGATTCTGTGCTAACAGCCAACGGTCCATGGGGATAAATACATTTTCTCTGGTTAATTATTTCTAATTTTTGAGAGGTTAGTAATTCTTTATAAAGAAATTTTTGCAGCCATTCATCACACTATTACATTGTTCCTAATTTTGATGCCTCATTAATTCTTCATGGCGTATTGTTAATGGAGGTCAATGAAATATCTCTTTACGGTTAATGAGAGGCTATATTCAGGAGACTAATGACATCACCAGGATCAACAGGGTAACTGGTTTAGTGGATAAGAGGAATGCAATAGACATTAATATATCTTGACTTCAAGCAGGCTTTTGACACAGTCCAACAAGATATTCTCATAAGTAAGCTGGTGAAATGTGTGCTGGACTATCATTAGTTCATAATGGCTGAAAAGCTGCACTTAGAGTAAATAATAATTAATGAATGGGTGTCAAACTGGAAGGAGGTATCCATTTTGGTTCTGTAAGGATCTATACTGGGTCCCATACTCCTTTGTTGATCTTGATGACCTTGGAAGTCCCTCCCAACTAGGGTTTCCAGATATGCAGATGTTTCCAGGACACATGAAAAATATGCAGGGCCTGCATTGATGCCTAAGGGGCCTGCAACATGTAGTTTTCATAAGTCTCCTAGAAACATTTGCATATCTGGCAACCCTATGTTTCCATGTTATACATGAGGGTGATTTTCACAGGGACAAATAACACGTATTTATCTAAATGCCACTAACTGGCCATGATAGGTAGATGTGCCTAACTGACTTCCCCCATTGACTGTTTGTTACAGTGTTTTCCACTCTAAACCTTTCACTCCCTGAAGCAAGGAAGAACCAGGGCAGCTGTAACATGATGTGTCTTTGGGTGTTTTTAGATGGAACCAGGATGGATCTCTTGTCTCTCCCTATGTCCCCTCTCCTTGTCTCCCTCCTCCCTTAGATTGTAAGCCGTAGGCAGGGACTGAGTCTATCTTATTGTTCTGGAAAGCGCCAGGTACACAGCTGGCACTATACAAATGCTTATAATATAATAAATAATCATAATAATTAATAATGGCCATCCCCGGGTCTGCTCCAGTGACAGCAGGTTTAAATGGGGGCTGCTGCCACAGACTGTAGTCTGCCTATGCAGCGCCCCCTCTCCTGCACCATAGAGCTGCGGGAGGATCGGCTCTCACTTTAGGTGGCCACCTGCAGCTCTATGGCTGTTGCCAGGGCAACCCCTAGCTGGAAGAGGAGATGCAGCAGCCCACTATTCTCTGCATGCACAGATCAGCTGCTGTTTTCCAAAATGTTGACGCCACTTTCACTGCCATTTTGGAAAAGGGCTGTGCATGTGAAACATGGCCCTGGCTGCTATTTTGTCCATGCTCACTCCAGAGCTGGGAGCTTGGCAGCACGCCACAGTGAGCAAACCTGCTGAGAGGTCGTCCCACCGTAGCGGCAGGCCAGCAGCACTTCAGTCAAGGCCCCCCTCCTCTCCCTATGAGGCTGGGCACTGGAGTGGGGGAAAATCCAGATCCAGAATGCCGGATCTGGAACTGGCAGGCGTAACCCTGTCTGCCCCATCCAACCCTGTGTGCCAGTCCTTGCTCTTGATCCTGGCCATCTTGTCCTCAGTGCCTTGTTCTTGCTTCTGCTCTTAGTCCTGCCTCTTCCCTTTCCCTCAGCCTTGCCTCCTGTTTTCCCCTCTTTAGTTCCAGTGCCAGCCATGATCCTGTCCCTGCACCCCAAATCCCATGTCTATCCGCATCCTGGGTGCCCCTCACCCCACAGCCCTTACAGGGACTCTTCCTAAATTCCCAGTACATCTGAAACTCCTCCTGAAGTCAAAGCATGCAAGAGCCAGAAAAAATCCTTATAACTCTCTTCAGACGCTCTGCAATGCATTTCTACTGGATCCCAAATAAATATTCCTTTCCCTTGCAAGTAGGCTCATGATACCACACCAATATTTTGCAAGATAACGAAAAGTATTTCCCCACCCACCCTGGTTTCAATGGGGTATTGTAACCAGAGAAGGATAAAATAACCTTTAAAATGATGAAAAATAACCTGGCATGTCCCTTTTTAATGTCATTAATTTTAGAACTATTTTAGATTGCTTTGGATCGGCTTCAACTCTACTATAATTTTTTATTTTTTTTAAACTTACCAAAAGTGTGCCCCTCACCAAAGTGAAAGTGCATACCAACTCCGCAAAATATTCAAAGAGGTAATGAAAATAGATGGCTAACTCTGAAGTTATATTGACTCTTTTATCATCCTGTTTTTATGTCTGTTATATCAGACAGTTTTTTTAAAAAGATAAGCTTTTAACTTTAGGGAAGGGTTGACAAAGGATTGAAATCGTTTGACAATGAATTAAATTATGGCGTAGCTTAAAATTATTATTTTATCTTGCATGAAGCGTGAAATATTAGTGCCTTGCAGTCTTTGTTTCATGATTGCATTGATACAGGATCTGACAATCTTAGAGTAAAACATAACTTACCAAAGCTTTTCCCAGGCTTTATTATTTTGATATATAGCAGTACTATTTTGAGCACGCTATCTCAGCTTTCTGACACATTTTTCACTTTTATAGATATTAAGAGTTTGTGGAATCCCATGCTCTTGTAACATGCTGCTCATGTGAATTAGGATTAGAAATGTGTTGAACTACATACACAGAAGCTCAGTTGGTTACAAGTGCCAGGTGTCAGGTAGAATCAAAGGATACTCAGGGTTAAGAGTAGTCTTTGTCATCTGTGTAGACCTGCTTAGACCTTTCTATAGTCTCCTTGTGCTGTTCATTTGATTCCTCTAAAATAGTTGAAAGCTAGTATCTCACATGACTTTACTGACATCAGCTCTTTCCTTATGTATAGCTAAAGAGGTGTGGTGATTGAGCATTTAAAGGCACTCAACTGCAGTGCATTTTTGAAGGTTGTTGTCCAAAATTCAGCTGGTCTCAGACACTAGTCAGCTGTACATTCGTAACTGATAGGGATGATATTCCATTTAGTTCAATGGGGTTTGAATTTCCAAACTTTGTTCGGAAGTTCGGAGTTCAGACCGAACTTGAATAGTTCGGTCAACCGAATCGAACTTCCCAACCAAACCGAATTGCCGAACTGAACCGAACCGAATTGCCGAACTGAACCGAACCGAATTGCTGAACTCGGTTCTGTTCGTCCATCCCTAGTAACTGATCCATTGGCCAAAGGTTGTATTGTTGGCCACATCACTCCCCATATATCACAGGCCACAGAAAAAGGCATGCCGTCATCATGCCAGCCTAGGCCTACTCACTTCAGAATGGATGTTAACTTCTTTTAAATATATTAAATATTTTATCTCGGTGAAATGATAGATTAGACATTGCTTCATTAAAGCGCTTAGACATGCGCTTAGGTGTTTTGGTGAAGACAGGTAGACCAAGGTCACTTTCAGACATACACCCCCCCACACACACACACATACTTAGTCTGTGGGGGGAAATGCACAGCCCGAATATGCATGGGGATCGGCCAGTCTGAAAGCCCACCCCGCGCGGCTTTGCTGGCAGAGACATGCAGGGATGCAGAGCAGGAAATCAAGCTCTGCATCTCTGCGCATCTCTGCCGGCAAAGCCATAACAGGGTGTGTGTGTGTGCTTTCAGACAGGTGAATCCCCGCGCATATTCGGGCTGTGCATCCCCGCCCCCCAGCCCAAATATACGGGGAGGGGGGGATGTTTGAAAGTGGCCTTAGTCACCTGCCTAAATTCATTGATTAATCATTTAAGCTTTCAAAGATGCTAAAAATTAAGCACGCATTTCATTTCCTACGAGGTCTAGTCTTGATTTTAATTTATAAACCAGACAGCCAGAGCTTGGAAAAAGCACCTATAAATCTTCATTCATAACTTGTTCCTTATATTATTTTGGTTGAATTCTTCTTTTTTTTAAATTCTGAATTATCCCATTCTATAATAAGAATTCTATAATAAGAATTTGGAATGATTGTCATACACCGTCCCCGAGCTGCTATGGTGTAGGAGGCCACAGGATAAAATATGAAATAAATAAATAAATAAATAAATAACTAAATAAGGAAGCCAAAATGACATACAACAATTTAGGATCCTACTCCTATTTTACAAAACAATGGAGCTTCAAATGAGATACTACCCTGCATAGTCACCCATGAGCCATGGATCCAACCACCCATCTGAAGGTGGAGCCGCTGGATGCGCACTCCCGCAAGCCATGGAGCACCCACTTTCAGCCACACATGGAGCACTGCTTGGAAATCCGGAGTGCACCGTGCGGGGCAAGCCAAATATATCTGTGGCAATGGGTGGACATGCGGCACCTACCTGTATGAATAGCAGCAGCCATCCACACCAGCAGACAGGCCTGCAGGTCATAGGCACTGGACGTGGGAGATGCGGCCTTTGCAAGTCACAAGACTGGCCAGGAGCAATGGGAGCCCAGGTTCCCAGTGTTCACACCTGGGGCATGTCACTTGCAAAGGCCAGCCCAGCGTGCTTCCTCTTCCCCTGTAGTCCATGGCAAGGAGAATGCATGGTGGCTGCCTCTGTGGCCGTGGTAGCCACTCTGGGAGCTGCCTGTTTGTGCCACGCCCCACACATTCCACATGTATGGGTGCTTTGTGGCAGAGCCACTCAAATGGCCATGGACCCCTCCTCCCATCAACTTGCTTGTCTGAAAACACCCAATGTCAGACAATAACTTCTGCTGATGGTATATTACACAGATGGTTTTAATGTACAATCCATTGTACAGATGGTTTTGATGTAGAATTCATGATCACACCCTGATTATTTCCACTGCTCAGGGCATAGTATTATTCATTCTTTCTCTTTGTGTTTTATTATTATATGATTATTATTGCCCTCTACCTTGGTTACTCTTCTCCATGGGCCATTTGTAAAGCATTGACGTTTGCCTATCAAAGTAATAGTGAGTGTGCTCTGCAATGTGTATGTGAATGCTGCATAATTAAGAAGCCTATGCATACTGAGCTTGCATTTCTGAGAACTGAGGTGGGGGGGTGGGGGGGCTGTGGCTGTGTGGAATATGTATGCATCTGATCTGTATATCATGTATCAGCTTGTACTGTGTTATGGATTTTAACAGGGATGGGACTTTTGGTTTCAGAAAGAACTGAAAGTCCCCGATAATGACCGTTTTGGATTAGTCTGAAATTTCTGTTCTTTTTCGGTATCGGTTGTATCAGATCTTTTGCATTGATCTTTGTATCAGATTTTTAACATTGTAGTTTGTCCCCATTGACTTAAATGGAAAAACCGCAATGTTAAAAATCCAATACAAAAATCAATGCAAAAGATCCAATACAACCGATACCGACACGAGAACCGAAATACATGAGTACTGAAAGTAACCAAAACTGAAATTTTGCCCAGAGTCCCACCCCTAGATTTTAATTTATAAACCCAGATGGCCAGAGCTTGGAAAAGGCACCTATACATTTGAGGCAAGAGAGCATTAGAAGGTCAACCCACAAACATGATTGCTTTGAGTCTTAACTGTCTTGCACCTTGTGTAATAATCTGCACCTGTGCTGAGAGGATGTAAACTAGTGGGTCCCAAAATATTTGTCTGCATGACCCCATTTTGAAACTTAAATATAATCCCATGACCACACACAGATAGCAAATCAGTAGGATCATGACTAATGATGTGATCCCACTTGGGGACTTGACCCAGTGCTTGGAAACCTCTAGTGCAGGGGTGGGGATTTTTTTCCCTCCCAGGGGTCACTTTGAAAATTAGTATAAAATCCGAGGCCTGCACAGAAGATTTTTTTTTTTTGGGGGGGGGGGGTTGCTGAAGGAGTTTACTCAAGAAGAGGAGGGTCCAGATCATGGATCTGTGCCCTGGATCAGTCCTCTGTCTTTGGGGTCATGCCCTCATCTCTGCTGCCTTACCCTAAGCTCAGTCTTTCAGTACTTGGGGGTAGGAAATGGATTCAGGGACCAGATAGAAAGTAGGAACCGGAAACGGTCCACATAAGAACTAACCATGGGCTGTCTTTGGTCCCTGCTCTGTCTTGTGTGAACTGCCACCATTTCGATTTGGTAGCATCCTATTTTATGGCTACTATGGGATGATAATTTATTTATTTTTTATTTATTTCTAAAATTTATATGCTGCCCCTTCCTGCCTCAGGCATCTCGGGGCGGCTCACAGAATTTTAAAACATATTAAAATATACAATAAACAATTAAAACAGTAATTAAAAACCATCCCTAACCACCCTAACCCAACCCACCCACCCCACCTCCCNNNACCCACCCACCCCACCTCCCTCAGGAAAGGCCTGCCGTAACAGCCAGGTCTTACAGTGTCTGCAGAAAGAGGGGAGGTCAGTAATCAAGCGGCCCTCCAATGGGAGGGAGTTCCACAGCCGCGGTGCAGCCACAGAGAACACCCTCCTCATGGTGGACACCCGGGAAACCTGGGGGACCCCAAGAAGGACTCCCCCAGCCGACCGCAGGGGCCGATCCAGGTCCCAGAGAGTGAGGCAATCCCGCAGGTAGGTGGGGCCCAAGCCGTTTAGGACTTTAAAGGCTAACACCAATACCTTGAATTGGGCCAGGAAAACTATCAGCAGTCAGTGCAGCGAACAGAGCACTGGTGTAATGTGCTTGTGTTGGGCCGCCGCATTCTGCACTAGCTGCAGCTTCCGAACCAGCACCAAGGGTAGCCCCACATAGAGTGCATTGCAGCAATCCAGTCTCGAGGTAATAAACGCATGGACGATTGTGGCCAAATCCAAGATATGCAGCCTAAGCCGATGCACCAGATGTAACTGGCAAAATGCCATCTTCGCCACAGCCTCCACGTGGACATCCAGATGAAGCTGTGGGTCCAGGAGCATCCCCAGACTCTGGACCTGCAAAACCAGGGGAGGATGGACCCCACCAATGATGGGGTCCACTACCCCCTCCCCGGTCTTCCCCACAATCATCACCTCCATCTTGTCAGGATTTCGTTTCTGGTGGCTCGCCCTCATCCAATCCCCCACAGCTGACAGACACTGGGTAAGCACCGAGACTGCCAGGTCTGAGTCGGAGGAAAATGAGAGATATAGCTGGGTGTCATAAGCATATTGATGACAACTCAAACCAAACTCCCTAAAAACCTCTCCCAAAGGCTGCATGTACACATTGAACAAGAGAGGGGATAAGATGGAACCCTGCGGAACCCCACACGTGAGGCCCCAGAGGGAAGATGAAAACTCCCCCAGGACCACACGCTGGGTTCTCCCAGCCAGGAAAGAGCGGAACCATTCAAGAACAGTCCCTCTAATTCCTGCCCGGTCCTGCAGCCGAGTCACCAACAACTCGTGATCAATGGTATCAAATGCAGTCAAGAGATCTAATAGGATCAACAGGGTTGAGCGACCCCGGTCCAACTCATGGGAGAGGTTTTCGACCAAGGCCACAAGCGCAGTCTCCATGCCATAACCTGGATGAAAGTCTGACCATGAGGGATCAAGAAAGTTGACCCGGTGCAAATGCCCCTGAAGCTGTCGAGCCACCACCCACTAGCTGGCCAGGGCGTCAACGTCCAAAGATGGCTTCTTGAGTATGGGTCGCAGTACTGTCTCCTTGAGGCAGTCCGGCACCCTGCCCTCCCTAAGGGAGGCATTGACTATCCCTGCCAGCAATGGTCCCAATGTCTCCCGGCTAGCCTTAACTAGTCAGGACGGGCATGAATCTAATT
>QEPC01012154.1:2436294-2460623 GCA_003113815.1 Sphenodon punctatus
CGTTCTACACGAGACGCTGCCGCCGAATACGCGCATGCGCGGCCGACGCGCATCCATTTCCGGGCGCGAACTGACCGGGTCGGCGATCGAGGCTGGTCATACGCGGCCGGAAATGGATGCGCGTCGGGCCGCACATGCGCGTATTCGGCGGCAGCGTCTCGTGTGGAATGGGCTGCCGGCTTTTTTGAAAACAAGCGCGGGCGCCGCCGCGCTCGTCTAAAAACGGCCCATGACTAGATCACAGTTTTAGATGGAATCATGAATCTGAACACTCCAAACTTGGGGTATGCTTAAATTCAAGTTAGGCCTGTTTCTGCATTTTAGCATTGGTTGGTCTGGGAGTCTATATACACTGGTGCACCGACAGCCTCAGTAAGAGGAGGGAAGGCTACTGGGCAGCACACCAATAATTTTTAATCTGTTCTACTTCTCTTGAAAGATGGTTATCTCCTTCTCTTGAACTGGACCCCCAGAACTGCGGCACATATCCAGCTTGGAGCTGGGCTGTTCTCTGACTCTCAGCTTAGCCACCTGCTTAGGAAGCCTTTAAATGAGCCCTCCGCACCTGCTGGAGCTGCCGCAGTCTCAGGCCACTTTCAGATATGCCCCCACCGCATATATTCTGCCTCCGGGGCGGGGAGGGGGGAATGCGCAGGCAGAATATGCACGGGGATTGGCCGGTCTGAAAGCCTCTCCTCCCCCCCAGGCAGAGACATGCAGGGATGCAGAGCAGGACACGGAGCTCTGCATTCCTGTGCGTCTCTGCCGGCAAAGCCGCGCGGGTGTGGGTGTGTCAGACAGGCCAATCCCAGTGCATATCCTGGCTGCACATTTTCCCCCACAGCCAGAATATGCATGGGGGGCGGGGGGCATGTCTGAAAGCGGTTTCAGTCATAACTGCAGTCTCCAGAACTGCAGCCAGGCCACGTCCAACCAGGGAAAAACAGTGAGTCCTTGGCAGCCTCATTCCCCACTCCTTAAACCAGCAACCAATGATCCTCCCAAGCCAGGCCCATGCCCACCTAGGGAACCTGCTTTCCACAAGCCAGTGACTCCCCTCTGTGTCAGAAACCACCCCCAAGCCAGAGCCATGCCCCATTCTCCCTCCCCAAGCCTCCTCCCTGAATCAGTCCCATGTCCCTTTCCAACTCCCCAAGCCAGCAACCTTCCCTGGGCCTAGTCCAATGCCCCATTTCCCTCGAAGCCAGTGACACCCTTCAAGCCAGTCCCATTCCCAATCCAGCAACCTCCCACTCGAGTCAGCCCCATGTTCCATTCTCCCCTCTCCCAAAACAGCCGCATGCTTCACTCTTACTTAAGCCCATGATTCCCCTGAACCAACCCCATGCCCTGGTCTACCCTCCCCAAGCTAACAACCTCCCCACCAAGCAGCTAGCCATATCCTCCACCCTCTTTCAAACCACTGGCCCTCCTTTAAAATTGGTAGCAGACTTAGCAATATTTGTTACTGCCTTTTCCTTTTCTTATAGGCCTGTCAAACTGACAGAGCCTCACTGCCAAAATGACCCATACATAGGGACGTGTGTTCACTGCATTTTCCCCATTGTTGCCAATGGGGAAAACACAGTGAACCCAGGCAAAGATACAGCTACAAATAAATGCAAATACTAAAACCACAAATACAGATACAAATACTTGACCCCATGCGCAGTCCTACTGATAAGTTCCTTTCCCCATTCCCTTTTCAATGTGATTCTACCCCTTCACAGTGTCATGATTTTACAGTCCTCTGCAGGGGTGGGGTTACATCAAAACGGGCATAAAAGTCCCACCCTGCCAATGTGGCCCTCCCTCTCATTTATTTATGAAAGTGTATCATTGTTGCAGTTAATTACATTTTCATTTAAAATGCACCTGCATAAGAATAAGCAACAACTTTAATAGTTTGTCTCTGCGGTGAGGTGGCTCAAAGAACATTTAATCCAGCTCATGACAAATGGTTGCAAGTAAACGGCATCATGGGAATATCCAAACTGGGCAAGATGCTAATTGTGATTTTTGCACTAAGCTTATAAATCCATAGGTATGAAAGGGATCTGCTCTGCGACTGGTCAGCTACTATGAACATCAGCCAGATGCTTTGCCCTCTTCAAATGTACTTGAATAAGAATGCAACCCTGCTACTTGTTTTGCCCATTAGATAGCATTATCTCCACGGAATGCCAATTCATATCTCCTTCTTCTATGTGTGGTTCTCACATATGGGATTTTAATAACCTTCATGCTGTGCTATGAATTTATAAGCAAGGCTGACAGAGGAGAAGCACCACAGGACTTTATTCTTTCATTATTGCTCTTTTGAAAACCAGGGTCTGAAGCGTTTCTGTGAGGATCGTGTGGCAGAGCTAGCACTATTACTGCTGGGAAAGTGCAGTCGTTACGAGGGAAGGGGATAAGCATCGTATTTATTCACTATTCATTTTTATCCAGGATCAGTTTTTTTCCTTGTCCCACAATTAGCAACCTCCATAACATCCTACCATATTAGAGCTGCAGCTTCACTGATCTGATTGCATCAGATCTTCCCCATTTCCCCCAGAATCTAATGCACATTATAGTCCTCCAATTTCTTACTGTAGATCCCTAAAGTGTGGACTTTAAAATCTCCCCAGCTACTGAACTGCAGTTTATGCTAAGTGAACCTTGGCTTGTTGCAGGGACTCTGGCTTTTAGAGTGAAAAAAATACTCTTCACTCTGGACTTGGTTTTGAAGCTACTTTTTTGTCTCACCTCCCATAACCAAGTTTCCATGAGCAACCAGGGATGCTTTTAGAATGCATCTGTTTGGTGCAGGTGCTGTGATTCCCTAAAGTGATTAATAGAAGAAGCAGCACATCCTTCCCCAGGTGCTAAGCACCTTATTCTCACATTGCCCTCAGTGGAAACTGGCCTTGTAAGCAAGGACGTGTCTCACCTAGTGCTTTACTTGGCATGATGCTACATCAGCTGTATGTAATACCCTTTGGGGCACTAACTGAACCCAGCTATAACTCAGTATTAGCCAGAATATTGCTTCGCAGAGTGACCTAGTTCAGTAAATGTAAGGCTTTTGTAAGAATGATATATGATTTCAGCAAGGAATTTTCCAAAAGGTTGAGAGACAGGCTGACAGGTTTTCAGAGTTGGGAAGGAGAAATGCATCTACCTCCCATGAAACAGTGGGTTTAAACGGATGGAACGATAGCCCCATCTCTGCTCTGCCTCACCCCCGGGTGGAAGGCTGCCAAATGTGCAGGCAGAGCAGAGGCAGCCTGTTCTGCTCCAGACATGTTTGAGGTGCTCTGGAACATTCTGGAGCACTGCCAGAGGAGCGGGACAGCCAAACCTGGGGCACCAGCCTGAGGTGGAGCTGCTGTCTGTCTGCTTGGTGTATGGCTGTAGCAGCTCTGCTCTTTGCTGGCACTTGCCCGACTCAGGCAACGCAGTAGATTTGCAGACACTGATGGCAGCCTAGAGCATTGGGTGATTCGCCCACAACTCTATGGTGTGGGGAAGGGGGTGCTGCAGGGGTGGACTACAGGCCGCGGCAGCTGCTGGATCCATCTAAACCTGACCCAGGTGGGGCTGGCCACCCCCAGACCAGCTCCAGGGGTGGTCCACTCCAGGTTCATCTAAAAACACCCGTTGTCCATGCCCATCCAGGGACCCTTGCTATTTTTCTTTATGCTTCCAAATTTAATCCTTCCCCTGTGGGCTTTTCGTTTAACAAACTGTTCTCTTTGCTGATCTCCTATGTATGCATTTAACAACGCTCCGAACAAGGAGACTGGAGAAATACACTCTTCAAGTATCATTAACTAGTCCGTTCTCAATCGTGCACCATTAAAAAGAGGCTGGGCAAAGAAAGAAGACATTAAAAATATCAAAGACATACCTGTGGCCTAAAAATGGATGTGAAAGAGTAAAGGGTTATCCTATTTTAGTTCTTCTAATAAATCAAAAATCAACTGTTATATTAGTTTTAGGTTAGTAACTAATGGAGCAGAGTTAAGGTTAACAGAGGTACTTGAATGTCACATTTTCCAGCATAGGTTTGTTTGGTTTTAAGTGTTGTCTTGTGTTACAATTTCCAGTTTTTCAGTATTTGTAGTTTTGAAAAATCGGTTTTATACAAGATTTTTTTGCATCCTTCTGAGACAGTGTTCCCAAACATTTTAGATCAGTGGCTCACAGTCAGCCCTCAAAATTTCTCATGGACCTTCATACACCTGCTGGAGATGGCCACAGCCCAACACATGCTCATTACAGATGGGTTGGACAAAGTATGCATCTTTGGTCCCTGCTGACACTACAGCTACCTTTGAGGTGGGGGAGGAGAGAGCCAGGGTATGACCATAATACACATGGCTGGGATACCTTGGGTCTCAGAAGGCCTCCACCAATAATGTCAGGGGCTAAAGTCCACTTTACCATTACAATGGCTGGTTCCATGGACCAGCTTCAGAATTCTTACCATGGCTTCATGTGATCACATAAATCACATATAAGATCACATAGATCATGTTGACCACTAGTGGCCTGCAGACCACCATTTGGTAACTACTGCTCTAAGGTTTTATGTCTTTTCAGCTGCACAGAAACCCCCACTGGGATGTGCACCAGGCCCCCATGTAGTTTTCATTTTTTGTTTTTGCTTTAATTATTAAAAATGTCATTTTTGTTATCGTTATTAATGACAATGTCATTTTCATTATCGTTGCTATTCGTATAGGTATTGTTTCAAACAAAGATTTTATTTTTGGTATTGGTATCGGTATCAGTATCTATTCCTGTGTGATTCCTGTGCACAAATATTTATACAATATGCCTATCTGTCAGGCTCGGCTCTCGAGGGCAGGGGGATCAAATCCCCACGCTCCCCGTACCCCCGCCTGCTACCAGCTCACCCCCAACTCACGCGGTAACAGAGTCCCTTTCCAGTTCGTCGGCAGCCACGCCGCCACCGTGATGACCTGGAAGTGCGGGACGGGCGCAGCTAGACAGTTCATCCTGGGCTAAGGCCACGCCCCCTGCAACACGTAATGGACCCGGAAGTAGGGTTTCCCCAACGCGCGCTGCGGCCATGCCTCACACACCCCAGCTGGCGGGGCCTCGCCGCTCGGAGCATCTCCGGCACCGCCCCTCGCCTCCTCAACATACATAAGCAGTTCTGAAGAGGGCATGCACTGCTGGTGGACATTGCTCTGCCTGTGAGACTGGCCCCTAGCTATTGCGATTGTAAAGTTCCCTAAGCTATTGTGACTGAGAGAAATTGAGCAGAGTGAGAGGTGTGCGAGTGTGGTGCTGAGCTAGAGTGATACAGGTGAGTGTGCGTTCTTCCTCCCTGCTCGTCGGTGTGTCCTTGGGTCCCTGTGTGTTAGCCCTCTCCTCTCCTTATCCCTGTCCTGGTACTCTCACTCCCTCCGCCCTCACCTTCTCCCTGCACCCTCCGCCCTAGTCCTGTTTCCCCGAATAAGTGTGAGACCGGGAGCGGACCGGTTCAAGGCTTGCACTACCTCCAGATACCCGATGACGATCTAGGCTGGGAACCATTTGGTTCTAAAGCCCTATCCAATCCTGAGGGTAGTTTTCCTAGGCACTGCCTTGTAACCTCAAGTTCCCTAGCACTTGCTTCCCTGTGTCCCCCTTCCTGTGGATCCCCTCTCCAATCCTCCGTGAGGCTTCCCCCACCTCACAGTCCTATCCTCCGTGAGGCTTCCCCTGCCTCACACTATCCTATAATCCTAATATATATAATAAAACAGACTAGCCTAAATACCTATATAATATCCAATCTCTCTCTATATGTACACAACTAATATCTATCTAAATCTAAGAGAGACAGGGGAAGGGAAAATAAAAACTATTATCTAATCAATTATCTATATAACTATTCTAATCTAATCTATATGTCTGTAATATATATCTATATCACCTATCTATATATAATGTATAAAGGGGAAAAGGGCAGGGAAAGGGAGAAGATAAAATGTAGGGTATGAGAAAGGAACGGTATTGATGTAATACAATGAGGGCTTGGGAGGATTTTTCGTGTTCAAGGACCACAGTTCTGTAAACACAACCTGACAAGCAGAGCTCTCACAGAACAGAGAGAAAAAGCCTGGCCCTCCCATTATGAAGGTTTCAGTACCCACCCCAGAGCCCCCCTGATTGGTTGTGGGAAGCAGCAGGCATTGATCAATCACAGAGTGCCATGAGACTGCTGGGGCTTGCTTGCGCTGCTCATTGGCAAGCGATACATCCCTCAGATACTGCTGAGCTGCTCGCCCCTCCCAACACAGGCACAGTTCAAAAGTTCAACCCTATTTAGGGCTCCGAGATATCTGCTCCCTCCTCCCCTCTCCACATTTTCTCTCCAAAACCCAACTGCCACAGCATTAATAATAATGACAACGCTAATGACTTTGTTGTTTTCGTTATCATTGTTATTCTCAGTTGTCATTTTCATTATTACACTAACAAAAACGAAAACAACAATTTCATTCTTGTTATTGTAATAACGAAAACGACATGCACACCCCTAATTTCCCAGTTTGTACCTTTGTCCCCTGCTGCCTGTAATTCAGATGGTGTAGTCCTTGTCACACATGGATGGTGCAGAGAATCCTGTACTCCCTGGGCAGATCTGTTCCTTACTCTGCAATTGTGTTCCCAACTGTGCGCTCTCTTGTTTTCCAGCCCTGCAAAGTACCCTCTTTTGGCAGCAGTTGGGTCTGCAAACTGTTGTGCATGACCCACACCATGAAGTGGTGATGCTGTTCGCAGGGATTATACCACATTCACACCTGACGCCTGGCACTTTTAAAATGATGTGCAGGCAAAGACACAGCAGTGGGGTGGAGCTGGATGCCAGCAGTAGCACTGGTGCAAATGGGGTTCTACCACATCAAACAGGATTCTGATGCAGCTTTACTCGCGCATGTCATAGCTGGATTTTGCGCCCTACCGTGCCTGAGGCTAGCCATAGGAGATCCCCGTTTGCACTGGCGCTGCTGCCAGCATCGGGCTCCTCCCTGATGCCATGTCTTTGCCTGACTGTCATTTTAAAAGCACCAGGTGTCAGGTGTGAATGTGACCTTAGTCTCTTGGGAACAGCCACTTGTTTGTGTCTCTCAATCTAAAATATATGTCCTACCCAAATGCACATAATATATAAATCACATTTTACTTGCTACACTTTCTACTTTCTATGACTTGCTGTGAGTGTATGAATCATAGATCAGATTTGATTCTAGTTTTAATTACTGTAAATATTTTTTCACAATTGAAGGGAACTGCTGTTTTAACATAGGGTGTTTTCAGACATGACGCTAACCCCAGTTTAACCACACTTGAACTTTTCTTATACATATTGCAGGGCTGTATTGGTGCCCTATGCAGCCCTACAACATGCATAAGAAATGTTGAGGTGTGGTTAAACTGGGGTTAGCGTCATGTCTGAAAACACCCATAATCTTTCTTTATATAGACTTTTAGGTCTTTTACATTTAATTTTTTCCCACTAGTCAGGAGAGGAATGGACAGAAAGTGCATGGAATAAAACATTCCTAACAATCTAGTTGTTGAGATTTAAGTTAGATCTCGTTCTGTTTCTTTGTGAGACAAACTTCCAGCATGCAAACTGAAATAAATGACTTGGTGTCAGGACTTGAGTCTTGAACCCTCAAACCACAGGGTTTCTGGAGTGGTGGCTGGGCCTATAGCACTACTCTGTCTTGTCTCAGGCCCAGCCACTTCTGTGATGAAGCCTCCCTGCCTTGTCCCTCGCCACGCCCCTCCTATCTGTCCTCCGCCCTTATAAGGTCTGCAGGAAGCTTGGTGGAGCAACTCCCTCTCTTTTGTACTCTAGCTTCTTTGTCTGTCTCCAGCTTTGTTCCCTGATACTCCTTATCTTGTTTCTAGGCCCTGTCATAGTGCCGTGCATCCCAGTGCCTTACTCTTGTCTCCCCAGTCTTGCTCCTCCTGTTTTGGTGCCCTGATCCTGACCCTGTAACCCGCACCCCCCAAGTCCCCAAGTCTGCCCATGTCCAAGATGCCCCTCACACGACACCCCTTCCACTTACGACTTCACAGTTGTTGCTTTTTTGCACATTATGGCTCCGTCTTCAGCTACTACTTCAAACTCCATAGAGGCAATGAACTTGCATCCTTCTCTTCAAAAGCACTGGCTCCTAATAGTTGAGAGGAAGAGGAATTTCTAGTAGGTCTCAGTAGGGTGTGCCTCTGACACACAACTGCGTTTTACTGTTCAGACACCTGACATGTCCCTCATTGTGCCAGATATCCAGTAGAGATTTTGACCAGCTGCCTCACAGTCCTGGACAGCTGCTGCTGTCATTTTGGGGGAGAGGGGAAATCCCTCATTTTGGGGGAGAGGAAGAGACACTGCCATAGCCTGGGGAATATTTATTTATTTATTTATTCATTCATTCATTCACTGTTTTTCTATACCGTACCCTCCAGCTCACAGAGCAGCTGAGGGCTGCTTACAAACGTATAATAATAATAAAAATATGCTCTAAGGAGTGGCACAAGTGGTTGTGAACTTGAATTTCACTTCCTCTGACTGTTCTCACCCTTTTGCATTTCAGCGCCCGGGCTCAGTCCTATTTACCTCATTTGGAATACTTTCTCATTTTTGGAAGGACAGTGTTTTGGCCTTAATTTTATCATTTAGCCATGCAGGCATTTGTTTAAAGTGGGTCTAAGATAGTAGTTTTTAATAGTCTCCATGCCTTGTGCAGGCCTTTGAATCTAATGACTTTCCCTTTTAGTTTTCCCTTAACTAACTCCCTCATCTTTGTGTAGTTCCCCTTCCTGAAGTTAAACACCCTTGTGGCAGATGTATAAGGTAATCTCTCACCTATTCGCATGTTGTTTTTAATTACATTGTGATCACTATTGGCAAGTGGCTCTGCCAGTGTTGCCTGTTCCACTAGGCGCTGTGCTCCAGTTAGGACAAGATCTAAAATAGCTTTTCCTCTTGTGGATTCCAAGACAAGCTGCTCCAGGAAGCAGTCATTTATGGTGTCTAGGAACTTGGTTTCTGCAACACGTCCTTCCCCAACATATGTTTCAAGTGCAAGGGCTGGTCATAATTACTGTGTTTGTGCGTGCTACTAACCTGACTGCTAGGACTTCTTGATCCTGTCCTCATCTTCCTGGTGAGGGGTCATGGGGGAGACCATGGTTTTCCTTTCCAGACTGAGCAGTATAGCCTGTTGGGAAAGATTTTCTACAAGTCAGGAGGAAATTGGAGTTAGCTTTACTGCACCTGTAGCGGATATGTTTCTTTTAGTAAAACATGTTTGGAAATTTGGAAAGGCCAGTTGGGGAAATTCATCTGTGGTTGGCTCTTTGTGGAACTTTTAAGTAACAAATAACTTACCAAAGAAAACAGCTAGAGTGGCTGCAAGTTTATAGCTATCTGATCTTTTAATAGAGGATGACCTTTCCAATGGAATTCTCTCCACGTCAGAGGAGTCTGTTGGCATTTTGCCAATTGGTTAAAAGATTGATAGGTGTAGTCAAATGTTTTAATTCCTGCTATTACCTTCCTTGTAACATTCTTAACCCCATAGGTTAATGGCTCAGAGGTCCTACCCAGTAATCTTTGAGGTCTTGGTCCTGTAATGAGCTCTACATGGGTGGGAAGGTAGGTACACCTGTCCAGAGCTCCATTGACTCCAGTGGGCCTGCACATGCTTATTTATATTACTATTGGGTCAAGGTGCTCAGTTTCTTACTGGACTGACCCCTAAGTAGGAGTTTTGGATGTGTAGGGGAGTGGTGAATAAGGCTTCCTAAATTAGAAAACAACTAACTTAAATTCAGAGATGGAGAAAGAATCTCCAAATGCAAATATAGAACTACTCACACTTCATTTTACCCCAGAGTTCTCATACGGGTAACCTTGGAATGGCTAAAAACATAATATAACCAATGTTGGTCTATGGAATAAACTTTAATGCAGGCAATGGAATTTATAGTTTTGATTAAAATATAGTGTATTTGTGCCCAGTCAGCATAGTAAAAGAAGCCACAATCAAATAAAAATACAATAATGCAGATGCACAGTAAATCTCTTTGGGAAAAAACCCACAATCCTTTCAAGTTTCATTTTTTAAATATATGGATGTGCTCCAATAGTTTCAGTTAATAATTTAGAAGGCCTTAAAAGAAGGCTATCTTTAATTAACTGCGCACAAAACAAATTTATCATAAATTACATCCATTAATCGGATAGTGAAGTGTTTGGATTCTGAAAAGTGTTGGTTTCTTGTTTTTCTGCAACTAAAATTGACTCATACTTTGGGTTCAGAATTTTCAAAAACAATTAAACTCTTGGGCTTAGACCTCGTAAACCTAGATTTAGCCTGAAGCTAAATTTTGTAGGGGATTTTAAACTTCTGTAAAAGGAGAATTTTTAAGGCTGACTCTGCCACAGCATTTTACTGCATATATTCCCAATATAACAATGAGGGATACAGTAAAATATATGGCCAGAAGCAAGCATGCATTTTCTTATTAGATAAGGTGCCCAGCAATTAAAAACTCTGAACTTGAGAGCTTGTTAATATTTTGTCAAGTGAAAAATGCTGTTGGTTTAATATTATTGTAATAATTCTTATTGTCATTCTTAGCATGGATTTTTTTTTCCAGAAAAAGTATAATTAGCATTTTAGCATATCACTTTTTCTTCATGCATACAAAAAATTTGATAGATGAACCACCAAGAGAGACTAAATTAAATAATTGGTCTAGACATCATGGAACTGAAGTCTAGAGGTTAGACTTCCAGCCTCTTAGCTAGATGTCTATTTTTTTTTCTTTTCCTGTTTTGAAAAACAAACAAACAAGATAATGGTAATACCAGTGGCTTCTTTTGCAAGTTTCTACTGCTAGGTCTAACACATTGTTCTGATGTCGGAGAACAAATTAAGTGACCTCACATAAAAGGGCAACTTCATTGGGGAAATTATGGGATTTATTGCCTTGTGAAACATTTCCATGGACGCATTCAGGTGGGAGTCATAAAGGCGAGTCATTCTCTTGCAACTGTAACTTGGCCAGCTAAGTTGCTAGATAATGGCCCATTATTAATGGTGAGTGCTGCTAATAGGAAGTTGTTAGAGGAGAGTGAACACAGAACAGACCTTCCGCATGCATTATATATTTTACTGCCATCTGTGATTACTCATCATAAATGCAAAATCATCAAGCCAATGATCTCAAAAGTCCCCTCTTCCCCCGCAAAAAACTCTGTCCCCAAATTTTTTAATAGTAGTAAAGTATTCCTGAGCCATCACTGAAATTCACCCTGTTCCACAGAATATCTGCATGTTCTTTGGGCTGGTGTTTATTACTCTTTTGAAGGAGGCAGGGAGCCCTTTGGGGGCTTTGTCCTTGGTTACTTTGGAAACCCTTTGTCCTTGGTTGCTTTGGAAGAACTCGTATAATCCACTCTCCAAGAAACAAGCTGTATGGAACTTAAAGATGGATTGTGCTACAACGTAAGGTATTAGATATGCGCTATTGTGATTCATTCTCAATTCAGCCCATGTACTAACAGTATGTTCCTTCTCACTATGTATCCTTGAAGTTGTAACTGACATTTTCCCTCCTGGTGTTTTATGATGTTTGTCTATCAGATATGCTTGCGCACGGAGGAAAGAAGTGGGGTTTGCTTCTCTCTGGTTTCTAAGGGATGTTTAATTCTGTCGCTCTTGCTAATAGCTCACAGAAAGCAGTAAAGACAGGTAATGCAAAAGGATAATTTCAGAAGGCAACCTAAAAAGTGTGCCACTAATTGCATGTTGGACCCAGCACATTATTTAAGCAGCGCTAAGGATTTTTTGGACAGTATTGTTGCAAACAAAATCAAGAAAATGGCTAGAGAGGTTTAAATGATCCTTGCACAGAAGCTATTCCATATTGAAGGCTGATTATTTTGCGTTTAGACTTGTTAGAGCAATTTGATGGAACAGCTTCTTCCTAAAATTGTGTATTATTGTTGGCTTTTCCTCGGTGCAAAACCCAAACAGTCTTGCAATACTAATAAGGGCAGGTGAGCAACATGGTGGATGTTAAGATGAATGGCTTATTGGCATCAACATGCAGCATTTGGTTGGAACAATTCCCAGTTTTTGAACTATTACAACCCCAGGATATTCCAAAGGCTGTATATTTGCAAATGAGTGATAGATGGAGTTGGACAAGCACTCTGTCTATTTACAGCAGCTTGCTAGAACGTTCTGATGAAATTAAGAGTGTTCTAGAGAAGTAATTTGTTGACTTTTGCTGGATGAGAAGCTTAGACGTGGAAGAGGATTGCTTTTTCCCCCCCTTTCAAAATAAGAAAAGTGAATTATGCCTTCATACTTAATTCATGAGCTTTTTGAGTTGATTGTGCTAATAAAAAGCTTATGTCCACAAAAGGGGCCTGATCCTACAACAGTTACACACTCAAGCAGTCAGTCTTCTCCAGATTTTCCTCTATGTCATGGTGTATCCTTTCCCACCCTATTTGCACTGTCCCTTCATTTCCCTCCTCTAACTCCACTCCTTATATCTCTTCTCCTTTTTAGCCTTCCTCAGTGCCAGACCTAGGGAAGTTGGAGCCCCATGTGAAATGGTTGTGTGGGCATAACATAGGAATTTTGTGCAGACATACACTGCCTCAGTCATTTAAAAAATGAGAATTATTACCGTAATTAATTTTTGATGTTCAATTAAACATAACATTCCCATGTATTCAGGACACTGTGCTACACTATGGTCACATGGTCTGCACTATTCTAGATCCAGTTCTGCCCCACCCATGTCTGTTAAACTCCACTTTTGAATTTCCAGGCCCAGTGAATAATGCCCATGTTTAACTCTGCTCTTGCTCAGAGCTTTTCCAAGCTGAATCAGAGCTGAATTAACTGCAACACACCCCATTTCCAACTTCAGCCATAAAAAGAGAAAAATTCAGGGGGTGCTAGTGCACATGTGGCTGGAGTGGAGGTGGTGAGTCTGACTTCCTCCGGATTTTGCCTCCCCGCCGGCACGAATTGCATGTTAAAGCTCATTGTTGGAACAAAAAACCCTCCAACCACAAACAAGAATGTCCAGGCAATTGCGCGAGACTGAAAA
The DNA here is from genome assembly GCA_003113815.1 of Sphenodon punctatus. Taxonomy (NCBI): domain Eukaryota; kingdom Metazoa; phylum Chordata; class Lepidosauria; order Sphenodontia; family Sphenodontidae; genus Sphenodon; species Sphenodon punctatus. The sequence continues at coordinate 2,449,453 of QEPC01012154.1, forward strand.
AAATCCAATTAAAAGATTTTGTGAGCCTCAGGAAACCTCCCAAAGTGTAGAGTCTGAAGACAGCCTGGTAGACAAAATGGTGGCTGTTGCTGCTGAAGACTCTGAGGGGGAACCTGATCAGGATTCTTCCAGAGCTGAATTGCTCAGAGACATAAAAAAAGATCTAACCCAGGTGTGGTGCAAGAGAGAAGGTTTTACATGCTTGCCCTGAAGCAGTCTTTCAAGGCGGTCTCTAAGAGACTTGATGGAGTTGCCAAAAGAGTGGACCTGGCAGAGAAGCAAATCAATGCTGTGGAGGATAAAACCATGGAGACTGACAACCACGTTCAAACCCTGCTTCAAATGGTAGAAGTGTGAAGACCTAGAAAACAGGAGTTGCAGGTATACTTTGCTGTGTTTTTAATTGAAAGGGGTGCTACCTTAGTCCTGATTTGTAAGTTTGACAGGACTGTTTTTTCCAATATTAAGTGGTTAATGTTTTGTGAATGGCAGGGAGGATTTATTATTTTTTTCCTATACCTTGGCTGGCTTGCTTGGACAAACTGCCTCATTAACTGGAGGAGTGGGGCTGCTGAGCTCCGATATGCGGCGACACCTGCTCTCATTGTGCCTAACTGTCAGGAAGTTGGGAGGGGGAGGGATAGGGAGGGGAGAGAGAGAGAGAGAGAGAGGGGGGGTCACTCTAGGCTAAGCCACAAGTCTGTGTTCCGTTTTGTTTCTGATAACTGGTGGGGTTGTTCTGGTGATCAAGGTAGTCTCTAATTCTTGGGTGGGATTTGAGTGGGGGAGCTGGCCTAGCAGTGGAAAGGAGCTAGACTGGCTATACCTGAGGGTTTGGAGGGTTCTGCAGTGGTACTGGAACCATAAAAGTCTATCATGAGGCCCTTTACATTTCTTACACTGAACGTTTAAGGACTCAATAGCCCTATCAAAAGGAGAAGGGTGGCTGCTTTGTTGAAATTCCTGAAGGCAGATGTGTTCTTCCTACTAGGGATGGGCGAACAGAACCGAGTTCGGAAATTTGGTTTGGTTCGGTTCAAAAATCCAGTTCAGTTTGGAAGTTCGGTTCGATCGACCGAACTATTTGAATTCAGTCCGAACTCCAAACTTCCAAACAGAGTTCGGAAATTCAAACCCCATTGAACTAAATGGAATATTATTTTTTAGGGGTGGGCGAACAGAACCGAGTTCGGAAATTCGGTTTGGTTCGAAAATCAAGTTCGGTTCGGAAGTTCGGTTCAGTCGACCGAACTGGTCGAGTTCGGCCAAACTCCGAACTTCCGAATCGCGTTCACCCATCCCTACTTCCTACAGGAGACACATTTGAAAAGTGAGGATGTCTGGAGGATGCAATCTAAAAACTTTAGTTCTTTGTTTTATGCGAGTGCCCCACAGAAAAAAACTGGGGTCATCAGCTTTGACTCAGGAAATTCTTTCTAGTGCTGGCACAAAATTAATTATGCCCATGGGCAACTTCTAATTATTATTGGAGAACTTGAAGGGGAAACAACTACTTTAGTTAATTTGTACACCCCAAAAGGCAACTCTCCGAGTTTTTTTAGGGAAATTCAATTCAGTTAATTTATTCATGGTATTAGCCTATGTCATAGCCATATAAAACATAAGGAACATATATAATGCATAATAAAAATGCAACATAATAAAAATATACTTGCCAAATAATTCAGTCCAAAAACATATTAAAAGGACGATTTTATCAACCATTAAGATTCTCCTTATTTTAAAATATTGACTCACAACTAACCCACACTTCCAAGGATATATAAAGCCGTTTAAAATAAACAACACAAAAGAATCAAGGGGTGTCTCTGCCTAATAAATGCTGCCTTAGTCACATAAACAGCCAAGCAAGTAATAACCTCCACATCAGTATTTTGACATAACCAAATCAATTTTTCTAAAGCTGAGAAACAGGGCACTTTCAGCAAAACTGGAATTAGTAAGGAATTCCTGATATTTCAGTAAAAAAACAGCATTCCAAATCATAGTGAATTAGATCTTCAACTGCCTGCATCCCACAGGGACAAATTCTCTTGCTCCTGGGGATACCAAATCTGCACTCAGCTGTAAAAGCTGATGCCATTACTGAGATACATAGTCTAGACAAATGTATACAGAGACTATGTTTAAGCTTAAGGGTCAGATATTTCGGAATACCACTGAGGGGCTTCCAGTGAATGTACAAAATAGCTATTTGACGGGATTGGAAAAGAGCAAATTCTTCCTGTGCACTAATGTCACTGAGTCTTAGTATTAGAGATTCTTTTTCCATTTAGAAAATAGTCTTCTATCCAAGTTACTATCAAAACCAAAACCAGCCAATTTCAACTTATTAACTAAAAAATTCAGCCATGGAATTCACAAACTACTAGATCTCACTAAATCTTCCAAGTAGCACATTTTTGGAAAACAAAATGGACTGAATAACAAAAGTTTCAACCAATATTTCACTTTTCCTGTGAATTAAAGTTAACAGAGGCTCCATCCCGCATTCTGCCCTTAAAGGGGAAGCAGGAGTCGAAATAAGGAGACCCAAAAGCAACCTCATTAACTTATTTTGAGGAACCTCAATCTCATTGTTGGCAGAATAAACCCAGATCTCCTCACCATAGGTTAACTGAGATAACGACTTGGCTTTAAAAGTCTTAAGAGCTGAGGAAACTGACCTACTGCCAAATTTATCTTAAAATTCCTTAATAGCAAGGGCATAGTGTATACCCATTAACTTTACTCCAGAGACCTGCTATTTCCAAGAACCACTAGTTGAAAAAATAATCCCAAGATACCTATGGTCTTTAACTATTTCAATTTGATAGTTAGCAATAGACCTAGCATAAGGTCTTAAGCACCTATCCCATTTTAGGATCTTTGTCTTTGCATAAGTTATATTTAAATTATTAATATCACAAAAATGTGAAAATTTGGTCATAGCCCTCTGTAGACCCACTGGGGTTCTAGAAATAATTAAAACGTCATCCGCATATAGTAAAATCGAAATATGTGAAGATAATATCTTTAGCGAATGAAAGGAGGTATCCTGTATGCCTACAATGATATCATTAACATAAAATTAAATAAAAAAGGAGCCAGGATACCATCTTGCCAGACTCCGCAGTTTGTGGGAAGGGGGAAGAAATCTCCTCCAGCCCTCCAAAACGCACACAGGCCCACGTACCCTCAAGATAAGACTCAAGAGACAAAGTCTCAGGAGATAAAGGTTAACTCCCCAATCATACAATTTAGCCCACAAGTGGTCACGATCAAGAGTATCGAAGGCTGATGACAGATCAATAAATATAGTATACAATTTTGCCCTCATTAACTTAGTATATTTATGTACAATAAACTGGAATCCCCCCGCTAGGCGCCTTGTGCACCGCGGGGGACTTTGTGCCAGCCCCCCTCAGGGAAGAAGGCACAGGGTCCTCCTGGAGGAGTTCCCGCCAGGCGGGAATGGGCCATGGCTTGTAGGCTTTATAATGACAATCTGCTGGGATTGCCATTTGCAGAGCCAGGGATGCAGAAAGAGCGCAAAATCTGTGCGCGCTGATTGGTTGGGGGGAGGTCACGTGACAGCCGCGTGCTGCACAGCTCTGCACTGGCTGGCAGTGCGCGAATGAAGAGGACGTGTCTTCAGGAGTGGCGTTTAGACCTGTGTTTCCCAGGCATTGAGGGAGGCGGTGGGGTCCGAGGACCCGGAGGAGCGGCCAGAGTTGCAGCGGCACATTCTTCACCTATAAAGCTCTTCACAACCTTGCTCCCCGCTACCTCTCTGCACTTATCGCCCTCCATACTCCAGCCCGTGCACTTTGCTCTTCCTCTGTCCCTTCTCTCACCCTTCCACGCCTTCCCTGCTCCCCTAAGCGCCTTCGTCCCTTCTCACTTGCTGCCCCCCATGCCTGGAACTCCCTCCCTGTCCACATCCGCCTTGCCCCCTCCCTTCATACCTTCAAATCTCTCCTTAAAACTCACCTCTTTCGCTCTGCTCTGTCTGACTCTTTATCCTGCTGAGCCACTATTCCTATACCTACGATCTGTTTACCCTTATCCTTGCCACATGGACCTGCCTGCTGTCATTCTCATCGTAACCAAGCCAAGTACATGCACTTGAGACCTCGCATCTTCATGAATGTTAGACCCCTTGTCTCTCCCTCTGTTCCCCTTCCTATGTCTCTCCCCCAGCTCCTGTCTCTCAGATTGTAAGCCCTAGGGGCAGGGACCGTGTCTATTTTATTACTTTGTAAAGTGCCAGGTACACTGCTGGTGCTATATAAATGTTTGTTAATAAAAATAATAATAATAATAATAATAATTGTTCCTGGATTAAGGGAGTCGGCTGGTGCCCCCCCCGCCCCCCCGCAGTGAAAGGCCGCTCAGGCACAGTGTTGAGGGGCCTGTTTGCCCCCCCCAACAGGCTTCCAAGGGAGGTGGCGTTCCTTCTTGCCCCCACCCCCTCGGCAATAAGAAGAGGCTTGTGCTCCCCCCCACATTGAAAGGCCGCTCAGGGCTTCTGAGTGAGGTGGCTCGTTCCTTGCTCGTCCCTCCCCCCCCCCGTTTTGCATTAAGAAGAGGCTCGTGCTTCCCCCCCCCTTTCCTTCGGAGTGCAAGCTGGGTGCTCTGTGGGGCCAAGGAGATAGGACGAGAGTAAAAGTCTTTTGTTTGGGTGTTGTGTTGTGGGGGGGGACGATCAAGGGAGGCAGGGGATTTAAAGTTTCACTCCCGAGAAAAGGGGAGTTGGTGGGGCCTAGTTGAGGTGTGTGCCTAGGATGGGCCGCGCCAAAGCCACAAGGAAGACCAAGAACCCCCCAGCCAAGAGGGCACAGGGGGCCAAGTCAGAAGTGTGGGGGCAGACTCTCCTCCCCCTGGGATGACAGGGGTTGCCCCTGAGATGTATATGACCCAAGGAGGACCCAAGGAGGGAAGCCCCTGGAGGTTATGGGGAGCCTGGGCCTAGCGATGTAACTGGGGGTGTTTTCGGTCAGGATGCTAGTGCAGCGTTACAAGGGGTAGGGACGCCTCCTGCTGGTGGGATGCCAGCGGCAGGGGTACAGCAGGCAGGCCAGGCTGGCTCTGAAGTGGTCTGCCAGGATGTGATTAAACAAGTGCTGGCGCAATCAATGGGGGTCAGAATGGGCCAGCGAGATGAATTTTGGGGACCAGGGCCAGCGTTTGTTGGGGCTGGAGCCACATATAACCGCGACCCTGTTTTGTTGCAGCCTGCTGGGGGCAACCAGCTTGCATCCAGCATGGCGGGTGTAGGTGACGGGGCCAGCCAGGCAGTGGAGCAGTTGGCGGCGAAAGTGGACAGGATGGAACAGCAGCTGGCCAGAATCACGGCGTTTATCGAGGGAGGAAGCCGGCCGGCGCCTGTGAGTGTGCCTCCGGGCGCCCCGGTACTGGTGGCAGCACCTGTGCAGGTGGCTGTGATGCATGGTGAGTATCTGGTGGGGAGTGGGGCGGTGAGTGACCCCAGGGTGGCTGGAGGTGCTCATCGGCAGGGTACAACTGGCGAAGTGTAGCCAGTTATTGGCTCAACAGGGATAGTGCACACAGGGACAAGTATGGGTCCGGTAATGGGGTCACCTGCTCTTCAGCAGGGGCTACAAGCTGCCCAAGTGGAGCTTGCCCAGCAGCAGCCTGCTCAGGTGCTAGGGGCAAAGGAGGAGGTACACACGATGATTGTCCCAGTGTCAGCGGCAGCTGGGCACAGCAGGGCAAGTGCGGGTTTGCTGGAGGGGGTGCCTGCTGCACAGCCTACCCCTGTTGTATCACAGGTAGGGCAGAATGGACTGGGGCTGTCGGGAATGCAACAGGACCTGAATAGGTTAATATGGGTAGATAATGCTTGGTGTCCGCAGGTGACAGCAGCTTCAATGGGCCAGGTTGGGGTGTTGTTGGCGGGGCAGGGTCAGGTTGCGGGAGGTCAGTGTGTTTCTGTTCAGCCTCAGGCAGGGACCAGCAGTGCCCCAGTGAATACAAATGTGGGTGCTCTGGATCAGGGGGTCTCGTCCCTACAAGGAGGGTATGCCAGGGTTTCGGCACCCATTGGGGTACATCTGATCTACATAGATCTGTTTGCGCTCCTCTTTTGCGACCCTGTTCCAGATTCCAATGCAAAGCTGGAGCCGAGGGAGTACGAGAGAGCGAAGCGAAGAAAGGTGGATAGGAACTGGGCAAATTAGGAGTCTGCATTCATAGTTTATGCAGGCGTGATAATTCAGGCATTTCCAGAGTGGGCTGTACAGCTTTGGAAGTACTTCGTCGATATAGTAAGGAGGGCCAATCTGACAAAAGAAGGCTTCAGGTGGCTGAGGTATGATGAAGCCTTCAGACAGAATGTGGCTATCTCTCCAGGGGTTAGATGGGACATAAAGGATCATGATCTATGGCTTGAATGTATCCAGGAAAAGGATGTGGCTAGGGCAGATAGTGGCCAAGGGGGAGGGCAGCTGACGGAGGTATCACGGGGGGAAGTGATGAAGAAGGGAGGTCAGTCACTGGCATGCTGGGACTTCAACGAAGGGTCCCGGTGTTTTCGTGCCAGTTGTCGGTTTCGCCACTCCTGCCTTCAGTGTAATGGTCCCCACCCCCTTACCAACTGCCCCAGGAGGAGGAACGGTGGGCAGAGAGGTAGGCGGCCCTTCCAAGCGGGTGGGGGTTGTGGGGGTGGTGCCGAACAGGCAGCTACAAGTAAGGGCCCCAACACCAGTTAAGTGGTGGGTCCTGTGAGATTTGCTTGTAGATTATCCCCAAGTTGAGGTTGCGCGTTACGTGATAGATGGTTTTAGGTTTGGTTTCGCAATTCCGTTTGAGGGAGTTAGGGAGTATATGTTAGCTAAGAATTTGAAATCGGTGGTCGGTTTGGAGGAGATTGTTAAGCAAAAAATAAGGAAAGAAGTCGTGGAAGGCAGAGTTGCAGGTCCATTCGAGCACCTGCCTATGGCTAACCTTAGAGTCTCGCCGCTCGGCATCATTCCCAAGAAGGCCCCAGGGGAATACAGACTGATCCATCACTTGTTGTACCCCAGGGGGGGGGTTGGGGAACGATGCAATCCCGCATGAGTTGTGTTCAGTGCATTACACCTCGTTCAATGATGCCGTGGAACTTGTGCGGGCGTGTGGCGTTGGGGTGCTCATGGCAAAGAGCGACATTAAGTCCGCTTTCCGACTTTTGCCAGTTCTCCCTAAGAACTTTGACCTGCTGGGATTTTCCTTTAAGGGTCAGTTCTATTATGGCAAGACCATGCCCATGGGATGTTCCATCTCATGTGCAGCCTTTGAAAAGTTTAGGGCAAAGGCGGGTTATGTATCACATTATCTTGATGACTATTTCTTCATCAGTCGTGCGGGGTCCCCGGTTTGTGGGGATTTGTTGAACTTGTTTTGGGAAGTTGCGAGTTGCATAGGTGTCCCATTGGCGGAGGAAAAAACCGAGGGCCTGGCGACAGTTATGACTTATTTGAGGATTGAGTTGGATTCAATGAAGGAGGAGTCACGTTTGCCCGCTGTAAAGTTGGGGGAGTTGTGTAAGGAGATAAGGGCCTGTTTGGCATCCAGTTAGGTAACGTTGCGAGCCCTCCAGTCGTTGCTTGGTAAGCTGAATTTTGCATGCCAGGTGGTTGCACCAGGGCGGACTTTCCTGTCCCAGCTATATGCCAGAATGGCAAAGGTGCTGTTGCCGCACCACCATATTAGGGTCACGAATGAGATGCGAGAGGACTTAGATGTATGGTTGGAATTCTTGCAGTGTCATAATGGGGTTAGTTTGTGGCGAAGTCTGTATAAAATGGAAGCGGAGTTACAAGTGAACTCGGACGCAGCTGGGGCGGCTGGACTTGGAATTTATTTTCAGGGGCATTGGTGTTCCGAGAGGTGGCCGCTGCAATGGCGGGAGTCCGGGATTTTGAGGGACCTGACCTTTTTTGGAATTGTTTCCGATAGTGGTGGCAGTGCACTTGTGGGTACGCCGTTTTGAGAACAGAACGGTGTTATTTTGGTGCGATAACATGGCTGTTGTCCATGTGGTCAATTCCCTTTCTTCAAAATCTGAAAGGGTGATGTGACTTATCAGGGTATTTGTGCGCTGGTGCCTGAAATTTAACATTCTGTTTTGCGCTAAGCACGTTCCTGGTGTAGAGAATGAACTTGCTGACGCTCTCTCCCGTTTTCAGATGCAGCGTTTTTGGGAGCTTGCCCCCTTCGTGAGGAAGGACCAGGACTTCGTGCCACAAGAGCTATGGAGCCTTGGATATTAGAGCTAATGAATACCGTGAAAGGCTAGGTAGCACCAGCTACTTGGTTGGCTTACGAGAGGGCTGTATGCAAGTTTTGTATGTTTGCAAGGGAAAAGGGATGGAAGGTTTTGTTCCCCGTTCCCCTTCCTCTGTTAGTGCAGTTTGGGTTGGAGTTGTGTAAAAGAGGCTTGGCGGCTGGTACTATTACAGGTAAATGGTCGGCGTTGGCATTTATGGCTAAAATGGTGGGTGTACAGGATGTGGGGTGTGCACCAGTCCTCAAAGCAATGGTAGCTTCCTGGAAGAAGCAGGGGCAGGTTCGAATAGACTGCAGGGTCCCCCTGTCTCCCAAAATTTTAGCTGATATCGTGGCCAAACTTAGCGAGATCTGTGTCGACCTGGGAGAGGTGTTGTTGTTTAGGGCAGCGTTTGTGTTGGCTTTTTTTGCTGCTCTCAGGATTAGTGAGTTGGTTGTAAGTTCCAGATTTAACTGGGCAAAGAGAGAACTTCAGCTCGGTGACGTGACTATGCATGGCGAGGGGCTCATAGTGCGTATCTGTGTCTCCAAGACCGACCAGTTGGGGCGGGGTTCGTCTGTTTCCCTTGCCAGGTTGGTAGCGCCTGTGATTTGTCCGGTGGTGTGCATGGAAGACTATCTGGAGTCAAGGCCGGCAGGGCAAGGGGCATTGTTTTTACATCAGTCGGGTAGGCCTTTAACGCGGTACCAATTTCTGGCAGTGCTGCAGCGTTGTTTAATTTTGTTGGGTTTGTCCGGAGTTGTATTTAGGTCACATTCTTTTAGGATTGGGGTGGCTTTGGCAGCGGCAGCTGCAGGTTTTGCTGCACCAGCGATTAAGATGTTAGGTAGGTGGTGGTCCAGAGTTTTTCGTAAGTACGTTCGCCCTTTTCCAGTGCTATAATATGGGGAGGGGAACGTATAATTGATGGGGTCCTGTATTTGTTTTCTTTTAGGGGGTCCGTTCCCTGCACAGCGAAAAGTCATTTGGATCGTTGGCCACAGTTTTGTTCATTGGGCCGGGAAACGAGTGCGGGTGTCCAGTTGGGGGACACAGTTAGGTATGGCCTCGAGGGCATCAGTTTTTTGGAGGGGGCGGAGGGGAATGTTGTGGCCCCAACTCTTGCCATTAATTTTGAGCTTGCAGGATAAACCCCCTCCAGAGCTGTTGTTACTGCATCTGGGGGAGAATGATTTCGCAAGGGGGTCGGGATTGGATCTGTCGATAATGATTCGGCAGGACTGGGTGAGGTTACGAGAGCTTTTCCCTCGGGCCACCCTAGTCTTTACAGAATTGTTACAGAGGATCAGGTGGCTTAGAGCATCTGACCCTCGAGCGGTGGATAGACCGAGAAAAAGGGTCAATAGGGAGGTTAAAAAGTGTATACAGTCAGTAGGGGGGGTTTAGCTCAGGCACCCCCAGATCGAATGGACCAAGCCAGAGCTGTACCGGCCAGATGGGATTCATTTATCAGAGATGGGGTTGGGAATCTACATTGGAAACATAAAAAGCTTGATCTGAGCATTACTATAATCAGGCCGGCTGTTAGAGGTAGGATGAGTTGGTGGGGGTGTTCGAGCAAGTGAAGCTGCTGAACTTGTGGCGGTGTTCAGTACCATATGGTAAAGAATGGGGGTGGGTTTCACCCTAGAAAGGCATTTTGGGGGAGGATTGGTTCATCCTCTAAGGTGAAGTAGGGAATCATTTTAGGGGAGTGGCACCCCAGATGATCCCTGGAAGGAAGGAGAGGCATGGGGTGCGTATGGGTAGGATCTAAGCGGTCCCGAATTATGCATCTGTGTCTGTCCTTTTGGGTAATGGACCAAGGTGGTCCTGTGGAAAAGGGGGGATTGGACTGGTATCTCCAATCCAGGAGGTTAGACTGATGGTACTGAACGCGGGGAGTGAGAGGTTGGGCGGATAGCCCAGAGGGTTTTTACAACAGGTAGGTTCTTTAATTTTCTCACTCCCCTTGTTGTTACTCACCCTACTTAGCTCGGCCTAAGTTCAAGCAACAGTTAATTGGCATAATAATAATTGGCATTCTAATTGGCATTCTAATAAAATCTGGGGTCAATTGGATAAAGGAGGCAATTGACGATGGGACAAAAAGTTTTGATCAGGCTAATTGGCATCTAATTCTATCCACCGTTTCTTTATGATTTGGATAATTGGTTGAGTGGTTCTAATTGGGTTTTGTTCTTCTTAACAGGTTATTGAAGGGTGATTGGTTTTTAATAAAACAGCTGTGGCCATTTTACCCAAGCAACTTGTGTCTGTGTCTTATTCCTAGTGCAGGGACAATCCCCCCGCTAGGCGCCTTGTGCGCCACAGGGGACTTTGTGCCCGCCCCGCTCGGGGAAGAAGGCACAGAGTCCTCCTGGAGAAGTTCCCGCCAGGCAGGAACGGGCTGCGGCTTGTAGGCTGTGCAACGGCAATCTGCTGGGATTGCCATTTGCAGAGCCAGGGATGCAGAAAGAGCGCAAAATCTGTGCGCGCTGATTGGTTGGGGGGAGGTCACATGACAGCCGCGCGCAGCGCAGCTCTGCACTGGCTGGCAGCATGCGAACGAAGCCCACCCGCCCACCCCAGGACTAGTACTGTGGATTTTTAATCCGGTCGCCAGTGCAATGTGGGATCAGGAAGGAATTTTGTCCCCATGGGGGGTTTTCGACTTCCTCGCAGTACTGTTCTATTTTTGTGACATCTTTTTGTGGGTTCTGGGTCTTTGTTGTTTTTTGTCACAGCTGCGGCAGTGTTCAGTACCATATGGTAAAGAATGGGGGTGGGTTTCACCCTAGAAAGGCATTTTTGGGGAGGATTGGTTCATCCTCCAAGGTGAAGTAGGGAATCATTTTAGGGGAGTGGTGCCCCAGATGATCCCTGGAAGGAAGGAGAG
>QEPC01012154.1:2461733-2491068 GCA_003113815.1 Sphenodon punctatus
TGAACGTTAGTAGGGGTGATCCCTGGGGGGGTGGGGGTGTTAAACACCCCCCCCCCAGGGATCGGGTCATACTTACTGGCGGCTGCGGGGACACCGCGGCTGCTGGTGCTGGGGGGGGTGGGCTCGCCTCGCCTCTGGGTCTTACTCTTTCTTTTTTAAAACAAAAATCCAGGCTGGGCAGGGTGGGTGGGGGGTGTCCCCCCTTCCACCCGCGCAGCCTGGGAGGGGGAGGGGGGAGGGAATTAATTTATTTCATTGGTTTCAATGGGGCACTGTGTCCCCATTGAAACCAATGAAATAAAACCTGTACCGGCATACCGGATTTAATCCGGGAATCCGGTTTTCGCAGAACCGGTAACCAGTAAATCCGGTAGCCGGTAATGGGCCCGGGGTCCCACCACTAGTCTCAATAGACCCAGCCTCTGAAGTGGAATATTGTTGGCTATAGTATTCCACCCAAACATCACAGGAAATATGGGAATCCATAACTCCCCTATAATCCCCTATACCACTCAATACCATCTGCCAGAACATCCGAACATCACCCTTAAGGATAGCTTACTGCAACCTTTCCCACTGGAGTTGGATATAGGCCTCCTTCTTAGTTTTCAATTTTGACTTATAAATCTTCCTTTAATGGGAGACTTCCTTATACGCATATGATCCCTGGTTCCTCAGATCTCTAATAATTTTATTCAAATCTCTTTTCCATTGTCTGCATTCTGCATCAAACCACGGTGCTCCCTTTTCCTGGATAGATACTACACCTGCTTGATTAAAAAAAAAGGGTCAAAAAACAAAATAAATCCTGTATCTCCTGTGGTATATCATCCAAACTTGCTGGATTCAAAACTTGGGTCATGATTCTAGAAAGAGCTTCATAGGTTAAAATTGCCCCAACTCTCTCTGCTAGCAAAGCATCCAATCTTAACTGTTTTTAGTAACCAAACAATCTGGAAACCAATTATTTTCATCACCCACTTTCAGTGGGCACTTGAAGGGAACCACCAATGTATCCTGTTGGAGTGTCAATGACAGAGGAACATGGTCACTCTCAATCCTGTCAAGAATTTCAAATAACAGGATCCTGGACCAAGAACTATTATCAAGCAGAAAAGAATCAATCACGCTAGAATCTCTTAGAGGGTAATAGGTATAATAATTGGTAGAAAAAGACCTAGATGAATTATTAATAAACCTTAAATTAAACATCATAAGAAGATGATATAAAAATTGACCATAATTATTAGAGATCAAATCTAGAAAACATGGAACAACACCCCCTCACCCCACCCCCCCATTGCCCCAATATCATTAAGGAGCAGAAAGTCCTCATTGTCTCCGCGATAACTTCCAATACAGGCATTAAAGTTTCCTGCCAGCAAGAAACTATCACAGGGACAGTCTTTAGGGAAATTATATCAAAGATTCTGGATCATGCTGAAGGCAAACTCATGATTCAAGGGGACATAAATACTCCTCTGCATAGGTTGGATAGATCTTCTAGTCAGCCACTGGCCTACTGGCCGCAGAAAATTGTATCTTTACTTTATGAGTCTGGTCTTCATGATATTAGTAGAACGTTAGATCCATTGCATAGGGACTATACCTTTTTCTCCAACAGGCATGATTTGTATACCAGGATAGACCATGTGTTGGTAATAGCAGATCACCATGCTGAGCTACTGGAAGTCAGAGGAGGGTGATCCATATAAAAAAAGACCTAAAATTTGGGCTATGCCCAAATCTCTGATGCAGGATTTCTGGGCAAAAGAGCAAATTGACAACACTCTTAAAGAATATATTAAAATAAATGACACCCCAGCAGTCCCTATCCCAACAGTGTGGGAGGCTGCTAAGGCAGTAATTAGAGAGGGATGCACAGCGGTTGAGTCACAAATCAGGAAGGAGTACACTGCTGTCCTCAAGGACCAACACTCCCAGCTTCAAGTGTTAAAACTAGCCGTTAAAGCTGACTCCTCCAAAAAAAAAAAAAAAAAAGACACAGAAAGCAATTGTAAAACATAGAGGACAAATTGATCTGATAGAAGCAGGAAAGGCTGCAATGCAGCTATGTAGGTCCCAGGCATTCTTCTACAAAAAACAACAACAAATGTGATTAGTTATTGGCAACCTTAGTAAAGCAAAAGCAGAACAAAACTAAGCTCCCACAAATAATAAACCCTAAAGGAATGCTGGTCACTGACCAGGTAGAGATTGCTGCTACCCTGAATGGCTTCTATGAGGCAATATATAAATCAATTGACCCAGAGATACATAACATTAAAAGGTTTTTAGCAGGGATAAAGCTTCCTAAATTAAGCCAGCGATAAAGCTTCCTAAATTAAGTCAGGACAAAGGACCATGCACAACGAGCTTGTGAGTGTTGAGATGAAGAACATCATTGTTTCTTCCAAAGTGCAAGGTGTCTGGCCCGGACGGTTTCCCAGGGGAATTTTATCAGTGCTTTAGTGACCAGATTGCTCCTTTGCTTTGTACAGTCTTCAATCACATTCTGGAATCAGGCGAGATGCCGCAGTCTTTTTATTCATCCAAGGTTGCTCTGTGTCTGAAAGCTGGGTGTCCTGCAGAGGACTGTTCCAGCTATCGCCCCATTTCTTTACTTAACGCTGACTATAATTTTTTTTCAAAAGTCCTTGCTAATAGGCTGAACAATTGCATATCAACCCTGATTGACCCAGACCAGGTAGTGTTCATTCCCATCAGGTTAGGTGCTGACAATGTGCACAAGGAAGTCGGTCTCATGCACAATGTTGCCAGCCAGGATCTAGATGCTCTCATCATTTCAATGGATGCTGAAAAAATGTTTGATCAGATTGAGGTTACGTTTTTGACTGAAACTGAAAGCTATGGGATTCAGTGGTAATCTCTTGAAATGGGTAGAGTCCATCTATTTAAACCTGGTGTCTCAGCTCATTGTCAATTGGGAGCTTACTCCTGCAATCGCACTTAGAAAGGGGATGAGGCAAGAGTACCCGCTCTCCCCACTCTTATTCAGTTTGGCGCTAGAACCCCTGGCTATAGCAATTAGACAGGATACAAAGATCCATTGTGTAAAACTGGGCAAGGAAGAACACAAGTTGACATTCTACGCCGCCAATATGTTGGTTTTTTTAATAAACCCAGAGATTTCAGTGCCCAGACTGACTGACCTCATTAATACCTTCAATGGGTGAAAACAGATGTGATGCTAACCAACCACCCTTTAACCACCCTTGGTGGTCATTTATGCATGGGTATTTTCAGACGTTACGAGATCACAGTGAACCACAGTCAATTCCCTGTGGTGACTGTGACTGGATAACGTCTGATGGGGGGAACGGATGTTCCCCCCCAGATGTTGCCACGGCGGGGAATCACTTTCACCACACAAGCGGCCGAAGTGGCGGGACCGGCGGTCATCCCGTGGCGAAGGTGATTCCCCGCCGTGGTGAACCTCGCCGTCACTTCTGGATGGCGGCCACGGCCCGGAATCCCTGCAGGGCCTCCGGCCCATGGCCAATTTGGGTGAGCGCTGCAGCCACATTGTCCACGGCGGCCGCCCGTCTCCCCAGAGGGTGGGCGGCGGGGAGTGTGGAGGGGGTGGGGCCGTGCGGCCGCACGTTGCACCGCATGGCCCCGCCCCCTCCCCGATTCCCCGCCGGGATCCCCCGGTACGTCTATTAGGGCGTGGCAGGGTCATCCCGGTGGGGGATCAATGTATTGATTTCATGATGGGGCCAATTGGCCCCGTCACGTATGAAAATACCCCATGTTGCAGGGCTGCATAGGGCACCAATATAGCCCTGCAACATGCATAAATAACAACCAAGGGTGGTTAAAGGGTGGTTAGCATCATGTCTGTTTTCACCTAATATCTTCAGCGGACTTTCAGGGTATAAGATCAATTTCCCAAAATCCTTCGTCTTGTTATATAGCAGGGCTGGAGTGGTGAACCAGCAGCTACTTAATGCTATCCCTTTTAAATTAGAAAATTCCAAGATTAAATACCTCAGGATTAACATACTAAGATTATCTTCAGAGATAATTTCCCCACAACTTTAGATTGTTTGAAAGAAAACACAGAGTCATGGTCAAACATTTTATGTTCCTGGTTAGGTAGGATTGATTTATTTCAATTGCTAATAGTACCAAAATTATTGTGCAAAAAGATAGTTCTCTCATTACAAATTCCTGAGAAGTTCTTCACAAAGATTGAAAGCTGGATGAAAAACTGGATCTGGAAAAATAAAAGAGACAGAATAAAACATGCAATACTGAAGGCAGTAAAGCCCCAGGGTGGTATTAATATTCCCGACATGGCATCATATCATAGGGCATCAATCTTGCAGGCCATCAGGTATTGGTATCAGTCCTCTTGGGGGGTGAAATTGGTTAAACTTGAAAAAGAGACTCTGGGCATAAGGAATTTTAAGGAGCAATTAGTCACACTCTATTAGGTCTATATGTTGATATCCCATTGATGTCAATGCACAAGAAGACCTGCATTCAAATGATCTTGGCTAGTCTGAACATCCTCACCAGGAATTGGAAAACCATTAACCCTCCACTTGTCGCTGTGGTGCAGATTGTGAAATTTCAGCTGTGAGTAACTGAGGAAGAGTTACAACCATCTGTCTGCAGATTCAGGAAGATAATACATCTCTTTATACTATTCACAACTGGAAGGTTTTTTTCACCATCACAAAGTTAAGTTACTATTACATTATTATTATTTTATCTTAAAAGGCTATTAGTCAAGTTGATTGGAGGAGGTAACCTCTGGTTGTTGGGAGCTGGGACTGGGAGTGTATAGTAGGGAGTGGATCACTCCATTGGGACCTGTTGCATGAGGCCACACAAGACTGGGAGGGGAGGCTACCATGCCTTAGGTAGCCTACTCCTCTCTGGGCACATGAGCCACAGGATGCATTGACTTGGGTGCCCAGGGCCCACCAGATGTTCTGCCCACCCTGCGTTGGGGTGAACAGCTGGCAGCTCCATGATGTGTCCTCGGAAATTGTGGAGCAGGCTTACCCCAGATGAGGTAAGACTGCCCAAGGCTGGCCGTGGCCAGGTTTCTTCTGCGCACCACAAAATGAGATCCGCAGTGGGGCTGTGATTGACAGGTGCTGGCACCCATCATGCACAGCCACATCATGGCCAGGGGCGGGCTTTAGGTCTGGCTGGGGTGGGTTTTTGGTCTCGGCATGGCTGGTTGCGTGCTTGTGCAGCTGGTGCCGCGGCCCTCCCTGGCCGTGGCTGCAGCTCCAGCAGGGGCCGGCTTGCCCAGCTTCCCCACAACCTTTTGTCTAGCACCCCACGCTTGCCCGGCTGTGTGGTGGCAGTGATTGTCTGTCATGGGGCCACATGGTGATCTGGGTGCCACTGCCCATTGTGTACTTCTCTGAAGCAACTGAAGGTGGCTATTGTCAGAGGCAAGATGCTGGATTCAATGGTTCATTGGTCTGACCCAGTATGGCACTTCTTATGTTCTTACATTCTTATCATTGTTTATTATTTGTATTGTAGTAGCATATAGGAACTTCACTTGTGGATCAGAGCGCCACAATTCTAGGCACTTTGGAATAAAATAGATGGTCTCTCTTCAAAAGTACTCAAAAGTGTAGGTATAAAACAAGGAACAACATAGGATACAAGTACATTAGGCAGCACAGAGAAACAATGAGACCAAACAATGCAGTGGCCACACACATCAGATGCCTAACTGTTGTCGAGATTCTTAGAGGCATCACAGCAGAAGAGTTTTAAGGAACAATTGGAAGGTGGACAATCTGGAGATGTTTAGTGGGAGCTCCTTCCATGCATAAGAGCAACCTGCGTGAAAAGATACAGGTGTTTGAAAATGGAACCAATGGACTGTGAATGCTAAGCAGTGATGTTAAAGAGGTAATGTATTCAAATGGAAGCTTATAAATTGCAGAAGATGATGACTGGAGGTAGTGGGCATGTTTAGCGTATGGGAAAGAAGACAAAGGTGTGGGATATGACAATTTTCAAATATTAAAACTCTGCCATAGAGTTTTAAATGTTTCCTCTCTTTACAGGAAACCTGGGCTATAGCTCCATTGGAGCTACCTAAGGAATTATCCTCTTATATGGTCTTTGCTGTTCCAGCAACTTCTTTAGCAACTAGGGGCCACCCGTGTGGAGGGTTGACCTGTCTGGTTGTAAAGGAGTTTCAAGACCAGATAATCCACGTCGTGAAATACCCACCATTTCTTATGGGCCTAATCCTGGGCAAGAAAGGCCACCCAGCTATAATATTGAATGTTTACATCCCTCCCCAAAATACTAAACTGCACAACCCTGCTCTATGGGAGAAGTTGGAGTCAATAGTTGACGACATCTCCACCAGTACTCTAGAGGGTCCTTGTTGATCCTTGGGGACCTAAATGTGCAACTTGGCCCCACTGACGAGGGACTCCAGCTCTACTGTTCCATTCCTCTTCTGCCCAGATTGACACCACTGGCAGTAAGGCAATCAAAAGACGGTATTATCAATGAGGCGGGGCTCTGTTTGATTAAGTTTGTAACCAGGTGCGATTTGTTACCAGGATTTACTGGGGGAATTTACCTTTTTGGGACCAAGGAACTCAAGCGTATTGGATTTTGCGATAGTCTCTTCAGATGCTTTGCCTTTGATTGAGGATCTTGGGGTTGGATTCTTGCATAATAGTGACCATCTACCCCTGGAGCTTGCCTTGGGATCCTTTAGGCCAAAGGGACTGTTGGCTCGCCCTTCACCCAGTACCCATCCCACGAGCAGGCCGAGAGGGCGTGTGCCCTTAGATGGAGTCACACGTCCCCTAATACAGCAGAGACATGGATGAGGGGTTTAGAACTTAATGAGCTTAGGTTATCAATTCTTACAAGTGGCCTAGGGCTGGAAACCATCACAGTGTACAATGCTCTAGCTCAGCAGTTCCATCTTTTCCTTGAATTGGAGCCTCCCTGTAACCCTCGCCGGGAGTTTGCACTGCACCAACCCTGGTTCGACCGCAGTTGTTGGAAGGCCAAGGGTATGATGAAAAATAGTTATTTGCTTTATCGCCGGGAGCAGGACCTTCATCTGCTAGCTCAGTACCGTCAGCTTAAGTGTGAGTATAGAAGATTGGTAGCGGAAAAGAAACAGGCATTTTATGAGGGCAGATGGAAACTGGTGCTTGAGGTTGCAAGGAAAGGAGACACCAGACAATTTTGGAGACTGATCAATTCAGTTACCACGACTTCTATAAATAGGGGACCTCCACCAATAGCTGCCCATTCCTGGATAGGGTATTTTGGCACTTTGTACGCTCCAAGAGAGCCAGAAGCCCCTTTAGATCCTCCGCTGGGTGGGGTTAATTTCCTTCCCCAGTGGGAGCCAGTTCAGGGAAAAGAGCTTAGCGATCTTATAGATATATGTGGGAACAGCAAGGCCCCAGGTATAGATTTAATTCCCATGGAACTTCTGAAGCAGTACAAAGACTGGTGGGTTCCTATACTGGCAGCTCTCTTCTCCTTTATTAATAATACAGGGAAAATCCCAGATACTTGGAGCAGAGCCTTGATTGTTCCAATATACAAGAAAGGCCTGCTGACTGATCCGTCTAATTATAGGCCTATTAGCTTATTGTGCGTAATAAGTAAGGTATATGCTAAATTTCTTCTTGCTAGACTGACTAGGTGGATGGATAACTTTAAGGTCATCCACCCAGAAGAGGCGGGATTTCAGAAAGCGAGGTCTGTAATTGACCACTGCTAAGCACTTACTCATATTATTAATAAATATAGGGAGAAGAACCAACATATTTTGGTAGCCTTTTTGGACTTGAAAATGGCCTTCGATTCTGTGGATAGAAATCTATTCTGGAACAAGTTGAATAGTTCCTCAGTGGATCGCAGATTGCTTTACTTGATTCAGTCATTGTTTGCCAATTCGAAACTGGCAGTTAGGTTGGGTCCTTGCGGGCATTTAACAGGAGAAGTGCCAGTTGGGAGGGGGGGGAAGTAGGGCTATGTACTGGCCCCAGCCCTCTTCAAATTTTTCTTCAGTGACATCATTCCAGTTATGGCCCAGTTACACTTCTTCCCCCCTCATCTTGTATCGCGCTATATCAGGTGTCTGCTTTTTGCAGACGACCTGGTTTTGCTCTCTCAAACTTGCATGGGTCTCAACCGCCAACTTGAGGCCTTTGCCCATTATTGTAGAGAAAATGGATTGCAGATAAACTATGCTAAATCTAAAGTGATGGTTTTTACCAAATCTTTAAAGAAAAACTGGTTTGGTTGGAGTATAGAGGGAACCCTTGTGGACCAGGTAAAGGAATTTAGGTATCTGGGAATGTTGTTCCACTACAGCGTGAGGTGGAAGTCTCATGTTGAGAGCATGTCCCTGGTAGTCAAACGATCAGCAACTGGGATAATGAGGTTTTTCCACCAGTCTGGGAAGGGGGCATATGGGATGACTTTGACCACCTTTAATAGTAAATCATCAACGCAGTTCCTCTTTGGAGCAGAACTTTGGGTTCCCTTGGGATCATCAAACCTGGATTGCATTCAATCTAGTTTCCTCAGATCTCTTCTGAGGGATCCAGGAGGTACTCCTGGGGCAGCAATTCGACTTGAGCTGGGACAACGTAGATGGTCCTTTAAGGCTTGGGGAAGGGTCCACAAATTGTGGCTAAAGATAGCGTACCCTGATGCTAGGAGTCTCTTTCCCTTCCTTGCACAGGATCCATTTTCTAGTATCTGGCTCTAACAATGTCAGTGGGAGAGGGTAGGAAGGGGAGAAGCGCCACCCACTCACACCTTTCGCACACGAGGGAGCTCTGTTTTGCGAAATGCGAGGAAAAGAGGCCCGTCAGGATAGTGTTTGGGTCTGTTCGTGTGCTTACGCACTCTGAACCTTGACCCCTATCATCATAGGGCACAGAGCTGGGGAACAAGGAAGGGGGTCCAGACTCGCAGCTTGCACTCGTCAGGGAAATGGCGAGGAGGGTCCGTGAGGGAAGTGCCAGGTCCACGGGGGGGAGGGGGGTCCCAAGGTCCACAGATAGGGTTCATGGGGCTTACACACACCAAAGGGGAAGGGAAGGGATGGTCCCAGGACGGAGGGGGAGGCCCAATCGAGCGAGCCCGCAGGCTCTCAGTCACTCTCTCAACAACCTGGAGCAAGGGACAGAGGGGTACACACATACACAGTTAGCTCAGGAAGGGAGGAAACGCACTCTGCTTACAACAACAGGAAGGGAACAGGGACAGGGAACACACACCGCAATTTCAACACAAAGGAGTAGTCAATTTCACCACTTAGCTCAAGGGGGGGCCAGTTTCTCCAGGGTCTGTAGCTCTGTTCACCGGCACTGCTACCCTTGCAGTGCCGGCCTTTGTAGTGTTGGCTCCGCAACGGGGGGCGGGGCTCTTCAGCGGCTCTCACAGTCCCGGAGCCTTTTTCCCCGCCGCTTTCGCCCTGGGCGCCTCCGGCTGGGGGCGCCTGTACTGGAGGCGGCGTTGGGCTGCTGGTGTCGGTAAGGGGGTTCTTGTGTATTTGGGGGGGCAGCCACGCCGGGCGGCGGCGGCTGACAAACAAGTGGAGCAATGTCTTGCTTCTATTGGGCTGTCGAGGACTTATCTCTTAACCAAAGATTCCCGTTCTGCTCTGGCAGAAATTAATATGCGTTGGCATGACCTCGATCTGCAGAGTGAATGGGAACAGATAAGGGCAATGACCCATTTAGGGGGATATTTAAATCTCCATATCCATAATGACGTAATGGCTTGGCATCTTGGGGAAGAGTGTACTCTTCAGGGGAAATGGGTACTTAATGCGGCAAGATTTAACGCCTTGCCGACATGCCTCTTGGAGGGTCAGCTCGCCGGAATTCCATTTGCCCAGAGATTGTGCCCTTTTGACTCTCAGGAGATAAAGTCTACCGATCACTTACTTTTTCGTTGTCATCTCTATGACAAATTACGGGAAGACCACCTCCTACCCTACCTAAAAGATTTTCAGAATTGGTTCCACATAGCTTTGTGCGACAAATTTTTGTCCCCAAAGGATCCTTCTCTTTTTCAAGCAGTGACCAAATTCCTGACCCATGCTTTAGTGCGGCGGCGCCAGTTTTTGAGCTTCAAAGCCCCACCAGAATGTACTGGCTAGAATGGTCAAACTTATGTATATTGGCATGCAAGCGCTTTGATTAGTGCCACAGCTAGGTTTTCAGGCTGGGCGCTAATAACCATGGGGGAGGGAGGGTATTGAATTGTACACTATCTGTATTGATTCTCAAAGTGTTTTAACTGTGTTTAATTTTGTACTTGTACATCACGGGGCTCGGGCTCTCACAGCTCATATGGCTGCACCCCAACAGTTTTAATAGATGTAATGCTGCCTTTAGATCTGTTTGTGGAAACACGTTTGGTGCCACTTGCTTAACATGGATTGTGATCCCAGAAAGTATGGCTACATACTGTTTGCACATAGTCACTGTTATGTGTAGATAAGCCTGCTGCACCACTTCCAGTCTGTTGTTTCCAAAGCTAACATAGGGATCCCTTGCATCAAGGGCCAACATCTGGTCAATAGCTGGGGGACGTCTGGGAGAGGACTATGGGGACTATCGGGTAGCCGTAGAAACCTAAATGTCTGTAAAACTAGTCATGTCAGTGATTTCAATGCACAATGGATTTCCGTGAATTTAGCATCACATCTGGTAACACTGTATGTATATTTTCTCAACCATACTCGATTCCCCAAGTTCTTTTTATTTAGCCCTTTGTTGAAAGGCTATTCCCCTTCCAGCTTATACCATTTAAACAAAAGTTTTCCCTTGCACTCATAGTAATTATGGGCTTATCAGTAATGCCCACCTACATTTTTTCAAAAAAACCTTATCAAGAAGTAGCATTCTAGCTGTTTTGGAAATTGAGACACATCCCAACTGTTTGTTTATTTTAAAATAATTTCCACATGTTCAATTTTTTATGAATCCTAACATTAGATTTTATGAAGACAGAGATTTTCTATAATGTGAGGTCCTAAGCCAAGTCACTTACTGCAGCTTTAGAAATGCAGGAGGCACAGGGAACAGGGAATAATAGCACACATGCAGAGCGTAATCAGACCCAGCTTTTTTTATTATTATTATTTGATCGTGATTTATTTACAGTGCTCCTGAGAGCTGCGTTAAATTGGAAATTCGAGTTTGTGAACATGCAAGCAAATACAGTATTGCCTTTTTTTTATTTTAAATGTGCTGAGTATTCTTCACCATAAGACTGAAAAAATCTTTCCTCCCAGTTAGAGGTCTGCAGCAAGTGAGTGTATGTGTTGGATGAAAACAGCTTGGTTAATCATTACTGAAACAGAGGAAAATTAAAATACATTTTTTGCTTGTAAAGCAGAGAAAGGCAATAAAAACAATGCCAGACGGTTAATGCCTCTTTTGTACCTTTCATTTGAAAGACCTCAAAAGAACATCAAGAAGAATAAAAGCAAAATCTATTCCCCGTTGGCATCATTAGACATGTTGTATCCTCTAAAACGAAAACTCTAAAGACATCCAAAAAGAGGGGAGGAATAAATGGCTCTGAAATGAAGAATGGATCTCTGGAGCTTTGTTCAGCCGGCTTTGTTAGAACTCACTCAAATTGGATGATTACAAGAAAAGACCTCATTTTTTTTAGCATTAGAACAGTAAATTAATATGTGGTGTGAGTTGCTAATAATTGCCCCTGTTATACATTAAAAGAGCTAATAGTGCATTGTCTCCAAATTACAAAAATTACATTTGCATTATTGCAATAACAATCGAAAGGGCTTAATTTGCATTTCCTGACTGTCCATTATAATTTAATCATAAGACTAGTAAAGCATGGGACAAAGGAGGGGATGGTGCTATTCAGGAGACTTAACTGGGTATGGTAAGCTATAAGGTACCATAGGTCACTCTGAAAATTAGTACAGGCTTGTGAGCCAGCCAGATAGGAGTTGGGGGAGTGGTTCTTAAGTGGTTTGCCTAGGTAGGGGAAGAAAAGGGAGGGTCTAGTTCAGCGGTGGAGAACCTCAGGCTCAAGGGCTAAATGCAGCTCCCAGCAAGCTTTTATGTGCCAGACTGTCTCAAGGAGGCGGTGGTGCAGCCTCTGCTCAAGAAACCATAATTGGACCTTGGCGTCCTGGCCAGCTATTGGCCAGTCTCTAACCTTCCCTTTTTAGGGAAGGTTATTGAACGGGTGGTGACTCGACAGCTTCAGGAGCATTTGGACTGGATCAACTTTTTTGTTCCCTCACAGTCTGGCTTTTATCCGGGTTATGGCACGGTGACTGCACTTGTGGCCTTGGTCGACGACCTCTCCAGTGAGTTGGACCAAGGTCGTTCGACCCTGTTGATTTTGTTAGATCTCTCAGCTGCATTTGATACCATTGATTACGAGTTGTTGGTGACACGGCTGCGGGACCAGGCAGGGATCAGCGGGACCGTTCTTGAATGGTTCTGCTCTTTCCTGGCTGGGAAAACCCAACATGTGGTCCTGGGTCATTTTTCATTTTCTCCCCAGGACCTCACATGTGGGGTTCAGCAGGGTTCTATCTTATCCCCTGTCTTGTTCAATGTGTATATGCAGCCTTTGGGGGAGGTTGTCAGGGAGTTTGGTGTACAGTGTCATCAATATGCTGATGACACCCAGCTATATCTCTCATTTTCACCAGACCCAGGGCCGGAAGTCTCGGTGCTTACCCGGTGTTTGGCAGCTGTGGGAGACTGGATGAGGGCGAGCCGCCTGAAGTTAAATCCTGACAAGACGAAGGTGATGGTTGTGGGGAAAGCTGGGGGAGTGATGGCCTCCATCATTGATGGGTTCTGTCCTCCCCTGATAGCTCAGGTCCAGAGTCTGGGGGTGCCCCTGGATCCGTAGCTCCGCCTGGATGTCCAGGTGGAGGGTGTGGTGAAGGGGGCATTCCGCTAGTTACATCTGGTATGTCAGCTTAGGCTGTATGTCTCGGACTCGGATCTGGTCACAATTGTCCATGCTTTTATTACCTCGAAACTGGACTACTGCAAGGCACTCTACCTGGGGCTACCCTTGGTGCTGGTTCGGAGACTGCAGCTGGTGCAGAATGCGGCAGCCTGTCTCCTAATGGGGACAGGCCAATGTGAGCACATTACACCAGTGCTTCGCTCTCTGCACTGGCTGCCGATAGTCTTTCAGGCCCAATTCAAGGTGTTGGTGTTGACCTTTAAAGCCCCAAAAGGCCTGGGTCCCACCTACCTGCAGGACTGCCTCACCCTCTGGGTCCTGGATCATCCCCTGCAGTCAGCTGGGGGCGCCTTCCTCAAGGTCCTCCAGGTTTCTTGGGTGTCAACCTTGAGGAGGGCGTTTTCTGTGGCTGTGCCACAGTTGCGGAACTCCCTCCAGCTGGAGGTGCACTTGACAATGTAAGACCTGGCTGTTCCACCGTGCCTTTGCTGAGGGAGATGGGGTGGGTGGATTGGGTTAGGGAGGGTTTGGGTTTGAATTGTTTTAGTTGTGGGATTTTAGGATTATTTTAATTGTATGATCTATTTTAATTTGTATTTTAATCTGTTGTTAGCTGCCCGTAGATGCTTTTAGCAGGAGGGGGTGGCATATTTATTATTATTGTTATTGTTATTGTTGTAATAAAATAAAATAATAATAATAATAATAATAATAATAATAATAATATGGCCCTTTTCCAGTTCCAAGATCTGGTTCCTGGATCCAGTTCCTACATGAAAGCACTGAAAAACTGAGATCAGGTTATTAAGTGAGCAGAAATGAAGACATGCACAGAAGGGTAGGAGGTAGGTCCAGGACACAGATCCATGATCTGGACCCTCCTTTTTTAGAGCACCCCTATTCCCCCAACTTCTCTGTCGCCCTTGGAGCTTGTACTGATTTTCAGTGGCCCTGGGAGGGAAAAGGCTTTCCATCCCTAGTCTAGATCATGGATCCAGTCCATGGATCTATGCAATGTTCCTTAAGCGCATGCCTCATCTCTATTCCCTTCTGCTGAGCTCATTCTTTCTGTGCTTAAGGGGAGGGATAGATTCCACTGGCTAGATCCAAGAATTGGAAAGGGGCCAAATAAAAAATCACTTGGAGCAGATTTAGTTCACAGGTCGCAGGTTGAGGTTACCCTCTCCTGTTATAAGGGATATTTTTCATAGGCCAGATACAACTTTGTTTTTGTGGTAGTCCACTTTCACACGTCACCAGGGAGGCAGGGAAAGTTCTGTGAATGCAATTGCAGTTCTGTTCTCATGCACATGGGAATGTGCTATCCTGCTTGTATTCCACAGGAACACTGCATTACTAGGTCTCCTCAATATAGCTTTTACAATGACATTGACTGGTGTTCTCGTGGGATAAAAGCGGAATAGCCCATTCCCACATGTGTTAATTCCTATGAGAATAGAGCTGCAATTGCATTCGCAGACGTTTCTCTGCCTCCCTGTTAATGTGTGAAAGTCACCATAGTTACTTCTGTTTAAGGGTTAAATTTGGTCCCACAACTGAGTAGATGTGGCTGTAGCTGGTAAGCAGGGGCTAGGATTGCTTGCGACCTTTTCTAATTCTTGCCATTTCATTATTTAATGACTTGACCTTTGATTCTGTGCAGCCACTTTAGTGCTAAATGCAAAGATTTAATAACTAGAACTGGTTGATAAGTGACCTTTATTACGTGGCCATTTCTCTTTGCTAAAGAATCTGCACTGTTTTGCAAGTTCTGGTTCACAGTTTTAATTATCTTTTTCTATTGTCTGTAAGCTTTCACAGAAAATGGAAAGGTCAAACATTTCATTTTTCTTACTGATTAAAATGTAAGTGCTCCACAACTGTTACCATGTTTTGTTCAAAAAGATGGAACAATTTGTCAGAATTTTACCCACTTTAACAGAGTTTGGAGTCTTATAGAGTTCTGGTCATCAGAAAAATGAATAATACTCTAGAGGCAAAGCAGCTTCTTGAAGAGAAATTTACTAAAAGACACCAGTGCTGTGGCACGGGGGACCCATGGCATAGCTGTCGAGAGAGAGATAAATTAAAGGTGAATGGTTCTTGAAGTACCTTGATTATTGGGAAGGCTTAATGCTTTCAGCAAATGTACTTATGGAGTAAGGCAGCACTACTTCACATGAGTGAGAGGAGGACAGAACATGTCCCATCACTAAAATGCTCTATGTTGGTACATTGAAAATATTAAAAGGAAACTTTGCTTCCATGCTAAACATGTTGTAGATTTTTCTTCCTTTTATTACTTGTGACGCTTACATGAAAATTGTACTTTTCCTTGCAATCTCATTGGTTTCTCCTAATCCATCAGAAGTCATCACTTCATTTGGCTACTGTGGGAATTAGCCTCCAACAACTCACTCCAGAGAAGCCCATTGATTTTGGAGTAAGTAGTTTGAGCACTGTGGCCCCAATGGTGACACACAACAGATTGGACAGGAAAGGGCTCTTGCAAGAATACAAGAATATTTAGCTTATGGCAATAACAACTCAGGATAGCAGGTGACAGGCATCATTTTACAGAGACAAAAAATAAAGGATAAAGAAAAACTGGTGTGTAATTTGTAGATAGACTATATAGGTCAATAGAGACACCCATTGACTTGCAAAGGTAACAAAACAAATTTACAAAGGTGTTGGATAATGTCCAGGTGCCTTTATTTTATTTTGTTTGTTTTCTTTCCATAGAAAACAGTTGCCTTTCAGAAAGGTGCAAATGAGGACAGCAGGGTCGTAGCTACTATGGAGCGAGGGGGCTCAGTTGAGCTCGGGCCCCGGACCCTGAGGGAGCTGTTTGCAAGTGGCCAGAGCACCACCAGGAAATGTTCCGAGTGGGCAGGAGAGGGAGTGGAGCCAGCACTCCGTCCTCACCCACTCTCATTTCTCAGTGGTACTTTGGACACTTGCAAAGGACTCCACCATGAAAGAGTTGTTGAGAGCGGGTATGGATGAAAAGCTGCCCCTGCCCCCACCCACCTTTGTTGCTGCTCTAGAGGGCCTGCTGGGAGCTTTCATGGGGATGTCTTGCCTCCTCACCCTAGAGGTCCTCTCTCCCCCTGACTCTGGGGGGCCCTTTGCCCATAGGGGGCCCATGATTGGGACTTGAGCCCAGGCCCACTACAGTCTTGCTACGCCACTGGAGGACAGGTAAGGCATTTGTGAATTTTGAAAATATTTGTTCTGAGAAAAGGATGCAGAGGAGGAGAGCCGATTACAAGGTGACCTAATGCAACCCTCTGCAATTATGAAAGGATTTGATAAAGTAGAACAAGATAAATGGATCACAACAAAGGGGTTAGAAAAGCAGGGACACAATTGCAGCAGTAAGAGTAAGCAGTTTATTCAGGCAGAACTGTTTCACTCAGAGAATAGAAAACATGGAATAAATTTCCCAAGTAAGGCCATCAAATTGCACAGTTTAAATGAGTTTGAAACAGCAATATATTTTAATGGGGAAGGACAGATACAGTGAGAAAGCAACTGTGAGATTGAGATCAACTTAAAAGGGGCTAGATCCTTGGGTGAAGTGGCCTTTTCCTATCCAACAATTCCTTGTTCATTATTTCTTAGTTTGAAGTTTCATCCTGAAAGATATAAATTAATCTGCTGGGACTTTAACATTCACTTCATGTTAGTATGTGGTTATGCTTATGGATTTCTTTAGTTCATCCATCTGTGTGCTCACATTGTATCTTAGAGAGGATTTCTGTAGATAAGTAATAAACAGAGAGGTGGTTGTGTTCAGCTGTCTCTCCCGGGATTTCATCCATGCTGCCACAGAGCTCTGCAGGACAGCTAACAAAGACTACAAACCCATACAGCATTCACCAAACTAAAGGCCACTGATGTTTTTGCTTGCAGTCAAGCATGCTCAGTGCTGTATGAAATCATTTTAAAGAACAGCAGCCACACAAAATCAAACTGACCCAAGCCTTTTGATTGGCAATCAGGTTTCCTTTGGAAGCCCTGCAGATTAGAACCTTTGCTTTCTTAAATATTTGCCACGTACAACAGGATCCACAGTAGTGGTTATCATATAGCCCCTTTTAGTCCTGGTTGTCAACTTCTGACTACATAGTTTGTGCAGCTGTGTCATCACAATCAGTGTCATGGAGCAGATTGTGATGTCTTAACTGGCTGAGATTGTGTCAAATGCAACCTGCACACTGATGTTCATCAAGTTAATGAAATTGTTATTGCAGTCTGAGACTCACTTTCTTTTGCTAAGCAGTTCAGATCAATACTGATCAATAGATCAGTGACTTAAATTCCCCCCCCCCCCCTATGTGATTCCATTTGGAGACTGAAGTACAATCTCATGACCCCAGACACCCACTTCTATGTGAAGGAGAATGAGGGGTGACTGACCTCCCACAGAGCAGGAATAGACTAATAATAGTGGGGCCAATCCCAAACCCTGTGGATCCTGTACGCACACTTATGTGCGCAGTTTCTGAGCAGCACTATGTGCCGGCAATGGCAGTGCGTGACTTAGGATCAGCCCCAGTAATAATAATAATTTTAATTTTGATATAGTGCCCTCCTGCCATGGCACTCGAAGTGCTTCACACAGAACTAATTAACACAATTTTTAATCCTCACAACAACCCTGTGAGGAAGGTTAGACTGAGAGAATATTGTGACTGGCCTAAGGTCACCCATTGAGTTTCTGGCTAAGGCGAGACTCGAACTGGGTCCTCCCCCTAACTCTCAGTCCAAGTACTGCGTACTTACTGAGGAATTACTGAGGAATGTAAAGGTAAAGATGGTGAGAGTACAAGAACCTGGACTGGCAAAGGTGAGGGACCAACATCATCCCAAATCCATTATGCTTTTATAGACCTGGCCAGTCTTTCTTGATAGTAGCCCAGCGCTTTATATAGCCTTGTTTATGTAAGCATTTTATTCTCAACTATATCTGTACGTGCTCAACTATACCTTGTGCTCTCTCTTTTTCTTAAGCCTCTCCACCTAGACTGTGACCTCTGTGCCATCGTTTCAAACTCAGGTCAGATGGCTGGCCAGAAAGTGGGACTTGAGATTGACCAGTCCTCCTGCATATGGCGAATGAACAATGCTCCCACCAGGGGCTACGAGGAGGACGTTGGGAAGAGAACAACAGTAAGAGTTGTCTCCCACACCAGTGTTCCGCTGCTGCTCAAGAATCCCGAGTATTTTTTCAAGGAAACCAACAGCACCATTTATGTCATCTGGGGGCCTTTTCGGAACATGAGGGAAGACGGCAATGGCATTGTGTACAACATGCTGAAGAAAACGGTTGACAGCTATCCTGGTGCCAAAATCTACGTGACGACGGAAAAGCGCATGAATTACTGTGACGGAGTATTTAAGAAGGAAACGGGAAAAGACCGGTAAGTCTTGCCTGTGAAGAGCTGATCTAATATTTATTCCAAAGAATAGGTGAGAGCAGGTCCTGCTTGCATGCCAGCTATTAAATGAGCCCCCAGACGGGCTTTTTAATGGATTGTTATATGTTTTTTACTATTACGAGCACTTGATGAGGCATCAGCCAGGCCCCATTTACCCCACCTACGCTACCTTCTGTTCTCTCCATTTTTCTTGGCTTAGATCCAAAAAAATATTGGATGCCTTCCTGAAACATTTTCAGAGTGGTCTGTTGTTTTCAACTCAATTTACTATTGATTAAATTGACATTTTATTTGAAGGGGAGAGTTGGGCTCAGGAGTATTCTTTAAAAACTACAAACTCAGAGGTAACTAGGGATCATGCAAGATTTCACTATAGCTTTGGATCAGAGCACAACAAGCAGGCACAGTGGATGATTGGTTCTCTTGTAGGGACACAAAATGTCTCAGTCTTAGTGAATATGGATTACTGGGAATATCACTAGGGCTGTATTTCTAAAAGAATTTTAATCGAATTAGATGCCACTGCCTCAGCGAAGAATCATGTGGCACAGCAGCTCTGTGGGTCAGTCGCCCAGTTCTTCAGGCTGGGGACAGAGCTTTGAGAGGCCCGAGAGAAGGATAGAGTTGGAGGATTCAACTCTTTTTCTCTTCCATCCCCAAACCTTATATTCTCCCAGAACATCTGCTCAGCCCAGCTACAGAGGTCAGGTGCGGCCTTCAGGATTCCCCCCGTATTAATGAAGAATGATCGGGATTGTATAATTGAACAATACTGAGATCTATGAATAATTTCTGCTTGACTATTTATTTTTAGATGAAATCCATTCAGTCCAAGCATTTTGAATAGAAAAACTGAACCAAGATTAAGTCTTTTTTCTGCNCTGCCCGTTTTATCAATTTAATAGGTCCAATTAACCTTCAATTTGCTCTTATTGCTGATTCCCAGGCAGACAACTGCCATTAAAAGGGGGGAGGATGAGGGCCCCCATTCCTACCCCCTTCCCCAAATGGGGATGCCCAAATGCTCATACAATGCAACCTGCAGGTCTCGTAGCCATGTGTCATTGCCTACCTCAAACAGATGCACTCCGTCTTTGTATTACATCCCCTCAAGATGGAACGATATTCCCAGTGATGTACCACGCAGCCCCTGATGCCCTGCCTTCAATGTCTTCCCAACTGTCTTATTGATTTTTATTCCTGCCTGCTCAATCTTTACTGGTCATCGCACCAGACCAGGCACCCTAGCATATCTGACAAGTTACAACAAAATTACTGTCCCTGGTCAGGAATCCTGAATCTGCTTAAATTCCTGTCTTATGTGGCCCAATAGTTTGATGCCCTTTCTCGTTACCAAGTCATTCTCCCGGAGGTTTATCACCAGTAATTGGAAGGGGGGATGTTTGGTGGCTCTATTCCTCAGCAGGGGCAACATGTTTGCCCAGTGCATGCCTCCCACCCCTATTCACAACAGTCTGACTTGCAAACCGCAGTCCAATTGAGTCCCAAAGCTGTATGCTGCCTGCTGCTCTCCTGCTGACCCAGCACAGTATGCTATGACCACAAATTCACAAAGTCATCAATTACCAGGTACCTGCTGGGAAGGAGACAACAACATTAAGGACCAGAACTAGGCCTCCATGCCAGACTCGATCTCCCTAATGTATGCCTTATAGGCCTCTGACTTCCATCTCCCCAGCACTTTGATCTTGTCAGTTGGTGTGCTCCCAATGGTCACCATGGATGCTGCACTGCTGGGAAAGGAGTGGGACTTGAACCTCTATGGGGATAGACCAGTGTGGCATATGCACTGCCTAAAAAGCTTACATGAATTGATATTTTGTCAGTGGTAACCCATCGAATTAGCAGAGGACCGTCTCCCATTCCCCTTACTGCACAATAATTCCTAAACACATCCACTGGACAAAATGCCCTTTCCTGCACTGGGGACAGCATGATGGTCTGAAAGCTGGTCTGCCTTGGAGTGTCTCTGATTGTAATGTGAAGGTCTTCACACCGTACTCACACATCCCCCATCTCAGTGCCCTGTCGGACAAGGTCATCTTTAGATCCAGGAATCAATTTGCTGATGTGCAGTGCAGCAAAGAATGCCAGTGCAAAAGCTGCCTAGAATAGCACCATCCCATAGGGCTGTCTCTTATACACATCTAGATGTGTATAAGAGACAGGATACATTGTGTCTGGATCCTTTCAAAGTTTTTGCCCTGAAATATCATTTTTTGCTCTTTATTTAAACTGTCATAAATGGATTTCTAGCCTGTCAAACTTTCGTTGAACTTTCTATGCCACCTCAATGCACCATCACCTTGGGAAATTCATGAGATTTTAAATATTCCCATCATAATGGTGCTTAAATTTTAGTTTGTGTTATGAAAAGGAATGATGAGGCATGTGCCGTAGCCACCTCTGTACTGGAAACAATGTGACTGTTTTAAAATATAGGCATTAATGTTAGTTGGGAAAATAAACAAGGCCAGCCTCCATGATGGGCTATTAGCCAGCAACATTTCTAATTTCAGTATTAATCACTTTTATTTTATGGGAGCACAAGTCATCCTCTGAAATGGGACAACAATTGTTAGTTTGTGATTGTACTTGACACATACTATTGTGAATTTGGAGGAAAGCCTGCTCTTTCCAAAGATCTAAATTAGTGAAGTATTTATGTTCAAGGTGCTGTGAACTCTCTTCCTCCTTCAATAATTACTGTGATAAATAATATACGTTGGCAGACATTCACACTTTTGCATTAATGCGTTTTAGTTTATACTGTCATTGAGCACTCCAACGCTGACAGCTTCTCCTAATACTTCATTAGCACTTTTCAGAGCTCTCTTATGTACATAGAGTCAGATGAAAGGAGAATTTAAACTATGTTGGAAGGAATGCCAAGTAATAACCGAAATTGAAGGGTTCTTTTTTAAAAAAAAAAAATGTTTTGCATTACATAAAATCAGGTGGGCAGCTACGGTTTCCACATAGGTTAAAAATATAATGGAAAATCCTATCACATCATTTAATTGGTAATAATAAAGAAAACTAGTCTCCATTAAAGCAGAAGAGCTAATTCTGGGCTGATAAAGTGCACTGAACAGCCCTAAATAGGTTTTAATTAGCTGGCACCAAATCTGCACCGCCCTCAGGGATGGGTAAAATTAATGAAAACTAGCAGCCAATAGATCAATGTTACCCAGTGTTACTGCCTTGGGTGAAGGTGAGGAGGAGGAAGAAGAAAGGAATGTCTTCTAAGGCTCATTTAGAAAACAGCCTGCACAAAAAGCCATTTCAAAAAGCAATGCTAAAATGTACAGTTAGTTGTGCTGCTATCAGCTAGACCAGTCTAATTTGAACCAGCTTGCAAACTCCATTTCTATTTATACTGCAAACATAGATTAACAATTCAATGTGGTACACTGTGCAGTGCCTTAAGCAAGAGCAGTCCTCAACCTGCTCTCGGGGCCAACAGCATTACTAGTGCATTCCTGTTCAATTACACGTATCATGGGACCATCGCATCGAATTGCTCTGCAATCAATGATCTACAGGCCCATTGACACTTGTTATTACAGGTATGTGTATTTATTTATTTTTTAAAAAAAAAGACAACCCCATTCAGCCCAGTGTTTTTTATTCACATTTCAGTGAGCTACATAAAAACCACAGAAAGTTACAATAGAAAAAAAAACCACCCTAATCTTTACAGAGGTGACAAAGGGAGGCTGAAAAACATGGCTCATTTTGTACATGACTAGTTCCCCACAAACCACCTTAGCTGCTCAGTCGCACCCAGACCAAGCAGTTCAACTCTGTGATAATTGTTGTTAGCATGTTTAGCAGTAGGAGCGTTGCCAAAGCATAAAAGAGGCAGAAGCCTCAGTGTTCTGTGAGAAGTGCATACAGGGGTCTACAGTTTCAGACGTGAACTTCTCTGGCAAAAACGTACATTGCTGGAAGGATTTTATAATATCTTCGGCACCTCCTAAGGCAACAAATTGCTTTTGTGCTTCACTTCCAGGAGTTCGAGTCTCCTCTGTGCTTGCATTCCAGATGGTGCTGCATATTAGCTTTCGAGAAAGCTGTTTTACCATTCGAGGCAGGGAGATGGATCATGCTGCTCACTGACGTCTGAGTCAGAATTTGAAAATGTGGATGTTTCTTGAACCTGCTATTTTGTTCTGTTGCACTTCGTATTTGTTACCCGGACAGCATATGAGCCGTTTATTATATATCTGTCACTTAGCACTCACAAATTATATTCATTTGAAGGTCAGATTGTTACTGCTAGACAATTCTATTTGTCATGGCTTCACTTCACTTAATGTGCATTTTGGTGGGTCTGAGTAAACCACACAAAACCTTAGATTAGCAAACAGAGTTGAAATTAAGAAGAAACATTATATCCTCAGAGACTCCATTGCATGTGGCTGCAATGTTATGTTATTTATGTTGTTCATTTCAGATGGTATTTGAACCAAAGTATTAGAGTGGGGAGTGGACCAAAAATTTCAATGAATATTAGTTGGAATAAAAGAAAGGGTAAAAACAGACATACGACTGGAGGGACTGCTCCCCAGGCTGTCCTGTAGCAGAAAATCGTGGGTGACATGGTCTAGGTCGAGGCACCAACCTGGCCTGCCTGTGACCATGGAACCATCCTGCCACTGGTTGGCCCAGGTAGGGCCGGGAGCACAACAAACGTGCGGTGACCCCGTCCACACCCTGCTTTCAGCACCCCGCCCTCCGCCATGACAGACAGCCATGGCAGCCAATGATGACCAGCCATGGGAGCTGGCCATGGCAGCCCCCAGACCGAGGCAGGTATGGTGGGGTCCAAACACATGTGTTAGCCTGCTGTGGCCCTCGTTAGCCTGCCTGTGTGGCCCTTAGTTCAAGCTGTGACCTCGGAAATTCGCCAAGATCACAGCCTGGGTTAGCTGTCAACCTGGGGCAATCCCAGACCAATGCTTTGGACAATCCCGGGTGGCGAACGTTTACAGGCATTTGGTGGGCAGAGATAGGGGTGGTTTGGGGATAAGTGTGTGGTCAATGGTATCAAAAGCAGCTGACAGATCTAACAAGACTAGAAGAGTCAACTACCCCAGTCTAAAGCACAGTGCAGGTCATCAACCAAGGCCACAAGTGTAGTCTCGGTGCCATATCCCAACATCCAGGCTGCAAGGAGTCCAGGAAACTGACCCGGTCAAGATGATCCCAGAGCTGCTGGGCCACCACCCGTTCAATAACCTTCCCTTAGCCAGTAGTTGGCAAGGGCGTTAGCCTGTCTCTTATACACATCTAGATGTGTATAAGAGACAGAGTTTATACTGTCATTGAGCACTCCAACGCTGACAGCTTCTCCTAATACTTCATTAGCACTTTTCAGAGCTCTCTTATGTACATAGAGTCAGATGAAAGGAGAATTTAAACTATGTTGGAAGGAATGCCAAGTAATAACCGAAATTGAAGGGTTCTTTTTTAAAAAAAAAAAATGTTTTGCATTACATAAAATCAGGTGGGCAGCTACGGTTTCCACATAGGTTAAAAATATAATGGAAAATCCTATCACATCATTTAATTTGTAATAATAAAGAAAACTAGTCTCCATTAAAGCAGAAGAGCTAATTCTGGGCTGATAAAGTGCACTGAACAGCCCTAAATAGGTTTTAATTAGCTGGCACCAAATCTGCACCGCCCTCAGGGATGGGTAAAATTAATGAAAACTAGCAGCCAATAGATCAATGTTACCCAGTGTTACTGCCTTGGGTGAAGGTGAGGAGGAGGAAGAAGAAAGGAATGTCTTCTAAGGCTCATTTAGAAAACAGCCTGCACAAAAAGCCATTTCAAAAAGCAATGCTAAAATGTACAGTTAGTTGTGCTGCTATCAGCTAGACCAGTCTAATTTGAACCAGCTTGCAAACTCCATTTCTATTTATACTGCAAACATAGATTAACAATTCAATGTGGTACACTGTGCAGTGCCTTAAGCAAGAGCAGTCCTCAACCTGCTCTCGGGGCCAACAGCATTACTAGTGCATTCCTGTTCAATTACACGTATCATGGGACCATCGCATCGAATTGCTCTGCAATCAATGATCTACAGGCCCATTGACACTTGTTATTACAGGTATGTGTATTTATTTATTTTTTAAAAAAAAAGACAACCCCATTCAGCCCAGTGTTTTTTATTCACATTTCAGTGAGCTACATAAAAACCACAGAAAGTTACAATAGAAAAAAAAACCACCCTAATCTTTACAGAGGTGACAAAGGGAGGCTGAAAAACATGGCTCATTTTGTACATGACTAGTTCCCCACAAACCACCTTAGCTGCTCAGTCGCACCCAGACCAAGCAGTTCAACTCTGTGATAATTGTTGTTAGCATGTTTAGCAGTAGGAGCGTTGCCAAAGCATAAAAGAGGCAGAAGCCTCAGTGTTCTGTGAGAAGTGCATACAGGGGTCTACAGTTTCAGACGTGAACTTCTCTGGCAAAAACGTACATTGCTGGAAGGATTTTATAATATCTTCGGCACCTCCTAAGGCAACAAATTGCTTTTGTGCTTCACTTCCAGGAGTTCGAGTCTCCTCTGTGCTTGCATTCCAGATGGTGCTGCATATTAGCTTTCGAGAAAGCTGTTTTACCATTCGAGGCAGGGAGATGGATCATGCTGCTCACTGACGTCTGAGTCAGAATTTGAAAATGTGGATGTTTCTTGAACCTGCTATTTTGTTCTGTTGCACTTCGTATTTGTTACCCGGACAGCATATGAGCCGTTTATTATATATCTGTCACTTAGCACTCACAAATTATATTCATTTGAAGGTCAGATTGTTACTGCTAGACAATTCTATTTGTCATGGCTTCACTTCACTTAATGTGCATTTTGGTGGGTCTGAGTAAACCACACAAAACCTTAGATTAGCAAACAGAGTTGAAATTAAGAAGAAACATTATATCCTCAGAGACTCCATTGCATGTGGCTGCAATGTTATGTTATTTATGTTGTTCATTTCAGATGGTATTTGAACCAAAGTATTAGAGTGGGGAGTGGACCAAAAATTTCAATGAATATTAGTTGGAATAAAAGAAAGGGTAAAAACAGACATACGACTGGAGGGACTGCTCCCCAGGCTGTCCTGTAGCAGAAAATCGTGGGTGACATGGTCTAGGTCGAGGCACCAACCTGGCCTGCCTGTGACCATGGAACCATCCTGCCACTGGTTGGCCCAGGTAGGGCCGGGAGCACAACAAACGTGCGGTGACCCCGTCCACACCCTGCTTTCAGCACCCCGCCCTCCGCCATGACAGACAGCCATGGCAGCCAATGATGACCAGCCATGGGAGCTGGCCATGGCAGCCCCCAGACCGAGGCAGGTATGGTGGGGTCCAAACACATGTGTTAGCCTGCTGTGGCCCTCGTTAGCCTGCCTGTGTGGCCCTTAGTTCAAGCTGTGACCTCGGAAATTCGCCAAGATCACAGCCTGGGTTAGCTGTCAACCTGGGGCAATCCCAGACCAATGCTTTGGACAATCCCGGGTGGCGAACGTTTACAGGCATTTGGTGGGCAGAGATAGGGGTGGTTTGGGGATAAGTGTGTGGTCAATGGTATCAAAAGCAGCTGACAGATCTAACAAGACTAGAAGAGTCAACTACCCCAGTCTAAAGCACAGTGCAGGTCATCAACCAAGGCCACAAGTGTAGTCTCGGTGCCATATCCCAACATCCAGGCTGCAAGGAGTCCAGGAAACTGACCCGGTCAAGATGATCCCAGAGCTGCTGGGCCACCACCCGTTCAATAACCTTCCCTTAGCCAGTAGTTGGCAAGGGCGTTAGCATCAAGTGATGGTTTTGAGCAAGGGTCACCTTGCTCCTTAAGAGACCCTGGGGCCCTGCCCTCCACAAGGGAGGTGTTGACCACCAGTGCCAGCACCAACCCCAACATCTCCTTGGAGGCCTTAACCAGTGAGGATGGGCAAGGATCTAATTCACATGCTGTGGCCCTAACAGCCCCCAGGACATCCCACGCATCGGCAGAGGTCACCAACTGAAACTGATCCCACAAAACAGGACAAGCCGGGGCATTCATAATCTCTGGTTCCCCAACTGTATCAACTGTGGCAGCGAAATCATGGTGAATGCGAGCGATTTTGTCCACGAAAAAATCAATAAACCTATCACAGTGGGCCCAGGAAACCTCCACTTCCAGGTGGAGGGAGGCTGGACTGACCAATCCCTTCACCACCTGGAAGAGCTCCTCTGGGCAAGATTTCACAGATACTACGATGGCAGCAAAATACTTCTTTGCTGCCCGTACAGCCACCACATAAGCTTTCAGTCTGGCTCTATGCCGCAATCTGTTGTCTTCAGCATGCGTACGATGCCACCGTCCCTCTAACTGACTCCCCTCACATTTTAACTGCCGCAGGTTTTCTGTGAACCACGGGGACCTGCAGCTCTGACGTTTTGGAAGTGGATGCCTGGGAGCTGCCTGGTCAATGGCCTCTGACAGTCAGATGTTTCAAAACCTAACAAGGTCATTGAGAGAGCGGGCGGGCATAGAGATCAGAGGGTATTTCCCCCAGAGCATTCTGGAACCACTCCAGTTCCATAAGTCTCCAAAGATGAACCAATTTAACTGGTTCCACACCTTTCTAGGGGCAAATATGCATGCTGGTGGCTCCCAGCCCACAGCGGGCTAAAGTCTTTTTTACCCAATGCTTTTACCCAATGATTTTTTACCCAATGATTTGATTGGGTAAAATCAAGCCTGTTTTTACCCAATGATTTGATACTGAGGGTGAAAACAGACATGCACCTTAACTCCACTTTAACACTGCTTTAACGTTGCAGGGCGGAAGGGAGGGGTGGAAGGTGGGGTAAGGTGGGGTTTGTTTTGTCACATATTATTGTATTTAAGACTAGATTTTTAATTTAATTTTTATAATTGTTATGATTTTATATTGGTATTTATATTACTTTTTATTGCAAGCCGCCCCGGGATGCCAGAGGTGAGAGGGGCATGGTAGAAATTTAGTTAATGAACAAAGAAAATAAATAAACATTTATTATGCATGTTTCAGGGCTGCATAGGGTGCCAATACAGCCCTACAGCAAGCACAAGAACTGTTAAAGTGGTGTTGAAGAGGATTTATATGTATATCTGTTTTCACCCTCTGTGTGTGCTAGCAAATGTTAGTCCACCATTAGAAAGTTTTCAAAGAAGACAAATTTTGAAGTCACAGGCATTAATTTTGAAGTCAAAGGCATTGGCAGCCTGATTCAAAGACACTGAGGGTGAAAACAGACATGACGCTAACCACCTTTAACCACCCTTGGTGGTTATTTATTTATGCATGTTTCAGGGCTGTATTGGTGCCCTATGCAGCCCTGAAACATGCATAAATGACCACCAAGGGTGGTTAAAGGGTGGTTAGCGTCATGTCTGTTTTCACCCTGAGACTTAAGTTAGTTGTTTCTGCTCCCTGTGGGGCCAATCCTACACCCCTGCCCACATGGCTTATGTACACGCATTGTGTGTGTAGTGTTTGCATGGTTCATGTGCATGCCATAGAACCCATTGCAAGGGGCTCTGTGGGGGGTGAGGAGGAGTTGCACACACAGGGCACAGAAATTAGGATCAGTCCATATGTGCACAAAGCAACATTCTAAGTATGTACGACCATACTAGCTCAGATCAATGGTCCACCAGGCTAACATCCTATCTCCAACAGTGGTCACTATGAGGCACTATGAAGATACTCAACAGAACATAACAGAGTGATCCATTCCTTGCCATTCATTCCCAGCTTTTGACAGTAAGAGGTTGTGTCCTGTGACCTACTTGACTAAAAGCCATTTATTGACTTATCCTCCAATTATCCAATCTTTGTTTGAACCCAGAAACACTACTAGCCTTCATAACTTTCTCTGGTAACAGCTCCCTATTTACTTCATCAGTGCTGATCATTTATAAGCATCTATCTTGTCCCCTCTCAGTTGTCTCTTCTCCAAG
This sequence comes from Sphenodon punctatus, assembly GCA_003113815.1. Classification (NCBI taxonomy): domain Eukaryota; kingdom Metazoa; phylum Chordata; class Lepidosauria; order Sphenodontia; family Sphenodontidae; genus Sphenodon; species Sphenodon punctatus. Next base: position 2,490,194 of record QEPC01012154.1, read on the forward strand.
CTGAAGAGCCCTGACTCATTAAGACTCTCCTCATATGAGAACTGTTTGATACCCTTGATCATTTTTGTTGTCTTTCTCTTCATATTTTCTAGTTCTACTACATCTTTTTTGAGGTGGGACAACCAGAACTGCAGACAATATTCCAGGTGTGGTCATGCCGTAGATGTACATAGTGGCATTATGATATTGTCTGTTTTATTTTCTATCCATTTATGAATAATTCCTAACATTCTGTTTGCCTTTTTAAATGCGGCCGCACACTGAACTGAGGTTTTCAATTCTAGATCACTCTGAGTCCATGTTCCCAATCCCGATAAGACAGAGGTGATGGTGGTGGGAAGGGCGGGGAAGGTGCTGGCCCCCCTGATGAGGGGGGGTTCACCCGCCTGTTGCTCTTCAGGTTCGGAGTCTGGGGGTGGTTTTGGATTTGGGCCTCCGTCTGAATCGGCAGGTGGAGGCGGTGGATAAAGCCGCCTTTTGCCAACTGTATCTGGTACGGGGTAGGGATGGGTGAACAGATTGCGGTTCGGGTTCGTCCGTTCGCTTCAGCTGCGTTCGGTTCGTCCGTTCGGTTCGTCCGTTCGGTTAGTTCGCCGAGTTTGGCTGTTCGGTTTGGGTTCGGCCGTTCGGGAAATGTTTTGTTATGGGGTTTTTTTGTTTGTTTTTTATATGGTTTTTTGTTTTTTTATTTGTTTTTATATATTTTTTTGTTTTTTATTTGGTTTTTTTGGTTTTTATATGGGTTTTTTTAATTATTTTTTTTATCTAATATTATATATATCTAGCTACACTAAATCTAACTGCTATTAACTATTCTAAATGCTATGAACTAAATGGATTATCTAATAAGTACACAGACCTACTCCTACAAACAC
>QEPC01012154.1:2491906-2503547 GCA_003113815.1 Sphenodon punctatus
GGCCCGATCTGGCCACTCTCGTCCATGCCTTCATCACCTCGAGGCTAGACTACTGTAACACGCTCTACGTGGGGCTTCCCTTGTTTCTGGTTCGGAGGCTGCAGCTGATGCAGAATGCAGCAGCCCGTCTCCTAACGGGGACGGGGTGGCGTGAGCACATAACACCAGTGCTCCACGCTCTGCACTGGCTGCCTATAGCGTACCGAGCCAGATTCAAGGTGTTAGTATTGATTTACAAAGCCCTGCACAGTCTGGGCCCCTCATATCTCGGGGACCGCCTCGCCCTCCATGCCTCAGAGCGATCCCTTTGGTTCACCGGGGGCATCTTTCTGGAGGTCCCCCGTGTAAGACGTGGGGCCACAATGGAGAGGGCGTTCTCGGTGGTCAGGCCGCGTTTATGGAACTCCCTCCCGGAGGAGGCTTGCCTGGCCCCGGGCCTGTTGGCCTTTCAATGTGTCTGTAAGATCTGGTTGTTCACGCAGGCCTTCAGAGGGGAGGAGGGTGTTAATTTTTGTGGGGGGTGTTTTAAATCTGTTTTAATGATATTGTAGTTTTTTATGTTTAAAAATTGCTTTGTTCTATGTTGGAAGCTGCCTCGAGATGCTGTAGGCATGGGGGGCAGCATATAAATATAATGAAATAAAAATAAATAAATAAATAAATGCTCTCATAAGCTAGGGAAGGATTTTGAATTTTTTTTCTATTAAATGCAAGCATAGTATGTCAGAAGAATTTTTTTTAAAGAACTAGATAGGATTATTGAAAGAAAATGGTGTATCCCTACCAACATTTTACACAATTTAGGGAAATGTTTTGTGCAGCTCCTATTGTGAGTATCATGGCTCAAGGAATCACACAGACACATAGTTGGTTAAGATGGGCATAGGCCGCAACTTCCTTAGCATAACAACAGGTGGCCCCTTCCTGGGCACACCTGGAATCACTGTCCGGCGTATTCAGGGTAACACCCATCAAAAAGGTATACCCTGTGCAAATGTCAGCAAGGGAACCACAAACAGCTGTCAATCGGGGGAGGGGGGAGGCATCAGCCTACCCCCACTTCATGGGAGTGTCACAGGCACCTGCCATAGCGCTCCTTCACCTAAAAATTGGGGTGAGGGCAGGGAGCAGGTCTACCAGCTCATGTGTGCATTGCCCCCTCCTCAGCGGCCACCACCTGCCCGTTTTATCAATTTAATAGGTCCAATTAACCTTCAATTTGCTCTTATTGCTGATTCCCAGGCAGACAACTGCCATTAAAAGGGGGGAGGATGAGGGCCCCCATTCCTACCCCCTTCCCCAAATGGGGATGCCCAAATGCTCATACAATGCAACCTGCAGGTCTCGTAGCCATGTGTCATTGCCTACCTCAAACAGATGCACTCCGTCTTTGTATTACATCCCCTCAAGATGGAACGATATTCCCAGTGATGTACCACGCAGCCCCTGATGCCCTGCCTTCAATGTCTTCCCAACTGTCTTATTGATTTTTATTCCTGCCTGCTCAATCTTTACTGGTCATCGCACCAGACCAGGCACCCTAGCATATCTGACAAGTTACAACAAAATTACTGTCCCTGGTCAGGAATCCTGAATCTGCTTAAATTCCTGTCTTATGTGGCCCAATAGTTTGATGCCCTTTCTCGTTACCAAGTCATTCTCCCGGAGGTTTATCACCAGTAATTGAAAGGGGGGATGTTTGGTGGCTCTATTCCTCAGCAGGGGCAACATGTTTGCCCAGTGCATGCCTCCCACCCCTATTCACAACAGTCTGACTTGCAAACCGCAGTCCAATTGAGTCCCAAAGCTGTATGCTGCCTGCTGCTCTCCTGCTGACCCAGCACAGTATGCTATGACCACAAATTCACAAAGTCATCAATTACCAGGTACCTGCTGGGAAGGAGACAACAACATTAAGGACCAGAACTAGGCCTCCATGCCAGACTCGATCTCCCTAATGTATGCCTTATAGGCCTCTGACTTCCATCTCCCCAGCACTTTGATCTTGTCAGTTGGTGTGCTCCCAATGGTCACCATGGATGCTGCACTGCTGGGAAAGGAGTGGGACTTGAACCTCTATGGGGATAGACCAGTGTGGCATATGCACTGCCTAAAAAGCTTACATGAATTGATATTTTGTCAGTGGTAACCCATCGAATTAGCAGAGGACCGTCTCCCATTCCCCTTACTGCACAATAATTCCTAAACACATCCACTGGACAAAATGCCCTTTCCTGCACTGGGGACAGCATGATGGTCTGAAAGCTGGTCTGCCTTGGAGTGTCTCTGATTGTAATGTGAAGGTCTTCACACCGTACTCACACATCCCCCATCTCAGTGCCCTGTCGGACAAGGTCATCTTTAGATCCAGGAATCAATTTGCTGATGTGCAGTGCAGCAAAGAATGCCAGTGCAAAAGCTGCCTAGAATAGCACCATCTCATAGGGGGATGTGCAAGTAGCCCACAAGGTTCCCATAAAGTGTGCTAACGTGTTATGTTAACCGACACTGGATGTCACTTGTTCCCTTCCTGGATTCTATCCTGGTCCAGCCCTCTAATGCATGTTTGGTCTCAAATGTCCCATATGGGTCCTTGAAGCCATTGGTCTTGCTAAAGAAAGATAGGGAGGCCAGACAGACTCTGATGGTTTATGGCACTTGACTAAACCGTGGTGCCTTAAATAGGCTGCAAACCATTTTACATGGTATGGGGGGATGGGCCAGGTGCTTTCAAACCTGTGTTTCACTAGGAAGGAGCAGAAGCTCTTTAATGGCCTGGTGTAAGCTCTCATCATGCTGTTCGCCACAGATGTGTGAATGCCATCCTCTAGCAATCTACTCCAAGCTCCCTAAAGGACTTCAAGCATCAGTCCTGGGTTCTGGCTTGCTCCAGGTGCCAAAGAACAGAAGCTGTCCATCTGAAAGTGAGAGAGTGCATCAGCAACCTTATTCTCAATACCAGGCACATGTTGATTTATAAAACTCCACATGATGTTGGTGTTGATTTATAAAGCCCTCTACGGTCTGGGCCCCTCGTACCTCACCCTCCGTGCCCCAGAGCAGCTCCTGCGGTCGGCTGGGGATGCCTTCTTGGAGGTCCCCTGCGTAAAGTGGGGGGCCACAATGGAGAGGGCATTCTTGGTGGCCGGGCCGCGCTTTTGGAACTCCCTTCCGGAGGAAGCCCGCCTGGCCTCAAGCCTATTGTCATTCCGGCGGTGTTGTAAAACCTGGCTGTTCACCCAGGCCTTTGGGGGTGGGGGGCGGGTTAGGGTTATGGGTTTTTTTTCGCCCCATCCTGCTTTATTGTTTTAAACTTCCGTGCCTTGTTTTAAATATTGTGATTGTTTTAAACTGTTTTTATAGTTTTACATTTGTAAATTGTTGGAAGCCGCCCCGAGCTGGTTATGGGAGGGTGCGGGGTATAAATTATAAAAATAAATAAATAAATAAATAAATAAAATGTCTGGTGGAGAAATACATGTTCAGGGCTAGACATTTTAGTTAGTCCATTTTAGATCTCACTAGCCTCATGACCCTAGCTGACTTTGAGGATTGCGTGCTTGTCCATCCAAAATCTCACGTACACATTTCTGAAACACTAACCCCAAATGTCAACCGCCACCACAAGTGGGAAAAATGCTGAGAAGGTTATGTCACTCTTTATGCAAGATGCCACCCACAATGCAGGCCAGTGCTGAGCACATCAGTGACCCTGGAAGAAAAACAGAAAAAGCAGAGGCTCCTGCTGCATCAGGGGCCTCTGTTACCTGCATGTCAGCCTCAAGAACCCTAAGTTCTCTCCATAGGGAAACCCCATTGTAGTCCTGAAGGAAGTGAGACCACACTGCCAAATCATCCTGGATCCCCTTAGTTATCCTGATGTGATGATGAGGGGCCAGTGCCCCCGAGGTCACTGGCCAAATGTGCGCAGAAGGCTCTGCTTGGTGTGACCACCCTACATGCAAAAATCAAGGTGGCTCAACAGGTTCTGGATGTTTCTCAGTGTGACTTGCTTTGCTGTCACACAATCATGTATGAGTCACCTGAGCACCTGTAACTTGTCATTTGGAAGGCTGGATGTGCTGACCACTGAATCGATCTTGATACCCTAAAATGATGATTTTGTAGCAGGGCCTTCAGTCTTTTCCTCGGCAAAGGGAACCCCCAACTCAGATGCTACTTCTGAAAAAGTGGGTATCATAGCACACACCATGGGTAATACCTTATCATAATAGAATTTTCCTTGGAAGGTAAAGCCCAACAAATCATGATCAGATGGAGACACCAATAGGAGTCTAAATACAGACTTGATGTCACACTTTCCCATCAGGGCCCCCTTTCTACATAACCGTACCATGCGTATGGCAGTGCCAAAGAAAGCATACTGAACTGAGCACAGTTCTTGGGGTATACCATTGTTCACCGATCTGCCCTTAGGGTGGAAGAGGTGGTGTGTTATTATTATTATTATAAACATTTGTATAGCGCCAGTCGTGGGACCTGGTGCTGTACAGAACATAGAAATAGATGCTGTCCCTGCCTGTGGCTTACAATCTAAAAGACAAGGAGGGGGAGACAAGGAGAGGGGACAGCGGGAGAGACATGGGAGAAGACAAACAAACATTCAGGCGGATGCGAAGTCTCAGGTGCGTGTACTTGGCTTGGTTACAAGGTGGTCGGTAGCAGCAGTCAGCAGAGGAGGGCTGACAGTAAGAGCAAGGGGAAAGACTAGAGGGCATTGGGAAAGGCAGCATGGAAAAGGTGGGTCTTGAGGAGGGATTTGAAGGAGCGGAGGGAGGAGGCGAGGCGGACGTCGGCAGGGAGGGAGTTCCAGGCATGCGGGGCAGCGAGGGAGAAGGGACGAAGGCGGTTGGGCGAGCAGGAGAAGCGAGGGAGAGCGAGGGAGGGGACAGCGGAAGAGCGGAGAGCGCGCGCAGGAGCGCGTAGGGCGATTAGGTCCGAGAGGTAAGGGGGAGCTTGGTCATGGAGCGATTTGAACGTGAAAACCAGGAGTTTGAACAGGATACGTTCAGGAAGGGGGAGCCAGTGAAGGGAGAGGAGGAGAGGCGTCACATGGTCGAAGCGACGGGCAGAGTGAATGACCTTGGCGGCAGAGTTTTGGATCGCCACAAGGGGGGACAGGTGGGAGCGAGGGAGGCCAGCAAGGAGGAGGTTGCAGTAGTCGAGGCGAGAGATAACCATGGCATGAACAAGGATTTTGGCCGAGGAGACAGATAGAAAGGGGCGAATGCGGGCAATGTTGAGGAGAGCGAATCGGCAGGATTTGGCCACAGAGTCAATGTAAGGTTTAAAGGAGAGGTGCGTGTCAAAAATGAAGCCCAAGCTGCGGGCACGGAGAACAGGACGGATGGTGACCCCATCAATGCAGATGGTCAGGTCAGAGGGAGAGGAGGGGGATGGAGGAAAAATGAGGAGTTCAGTCTTGGCCATGTTCAGTTTGAGTTGGCGTCGGGACATCCAGGCGGAGATATCAGAGAGGCAGTCGACGAGGCGTGAGCGGATAGAGGAGGAGAGAGAGGGGGTAGAGAGATAGAGTTGGGTGTCATCAGCATAGAGATGGTATTGGAATCCGTGGGAGGCAATAATTTCGCCAAGGGACAGGGTGTAGATAGAGAAGAGGAGAGGGCCAAGGACAGAACCTTGGGGAACCCCAACCGAGAGGGGAAGGGAGGGGGAGGTCGACTCGGGGAGGGAGACATTAAAGGAGCGGTCAGAGAGGTAGGAGGAGAACCAGTCAAAGACAGAGCCACGGAAGCCCAAAGAGTAAAGCGAGTCCAAGAGGAGCGAGTGGTCGACAGTGTCAAAGGCAGCAGAGAGGTCAAGGAGGACAAGAACGGAGTAGTGGCGCTTAGATTTAGCGACAAGTAGATCATTGGTGATCTTGGCCAGGGCAGTTTCAGTAGAGTGGAGGGGGCGGAAGCCGGACTGGAGAGGGTCCAGGGAGGAGTTGGCAGAGAGGAGGTCCAGGCAGCGGGAGTAGACGACATGTTCCAGAAGCTTTGAGGCAAAGGGAAGGAGGGAGACTGGCCGGTAACTAGAGGGGTCAGATGGGTCCAGGGTGGGCTTTTTGAGGATGGGGGAGACAGTGGCATGCTTGAAAGCAGATGGGAAGGAGCCTGTGGAAAGGGAGAGATTGAAGACATGTAGAAGTGGGGGGGGAGCAACAGTGGGAGCAATAGAGGTCAGGAGGTGGGAGGGGATTGGGTCAAGGGGGCAGGTGGAGGGGTTGGATTGAAGAGAGCAGAGTGGAGATTTCCTCAAGAGAGGCAGGAGGGAAGGATGCGAGGAGAGAGGGAGAGGGGGTGGTACGGGAGCAGGAGGAGGAGGTGGGTGGGAGGCAATGTCCCGACGGATCTTGTCAATCTTTGAGGTGAAGAATGAAGCAAGATCCTGAGCAGCAAGGGAAGAGGGCGGAGGAGGGCAGGGGGGTTTAAGAAGGGAGTCAAAAGTAGAGAAGAGGCGGCGAGGGTCGGGAGACAAAGATTCGATCCTAGTGGCATAATAGCATTGCTTAGCTCGGGAAATAGCCGAGGAGAGTTGGGAGAGGGAGAATTTGTAGTGGAGGAAGTCAGGGAGGAGCGGGATTTGCGCCAGAGGCGTTCAGCAGCCCAGGTGCAGGAGCAGAGGTAGCGGATGTTAGGGGTGAACCAGGGGTGGGAGTTTGGGGGCCGGATGGGTCGGGAAGAGAGGGGGGCAAGAGGGTCAAGGAGAGAGATGTGTTGAGAGCGGAGATGGCAGAGTCAGGGGAGGAGGAGGAGAAAACGCGGGGGGAGGAGGGAGGATATAGAGGAGGCAAACTCCATGGAAGTAAAAGCTTGCATATTGTGGAAGGGGCGCGGGGAGGGGGAGGGGGTTGGTGGGAGAGGCTGAAGGAGGTGAGGAAGTGATCAGAATTAGGGCAGGGATCAAAGGAGAGGTCAGCAAGAGAGCAATTTCGTGAGAAGATGAGGTCAAAGGAGTGGCCGTCAGAATGGGTAGGGGAGTCGGTCCAGAGTCGGAGATCAAAGGAGGAGGTCAGGGAGAGAAAGCGGAAGATAGAGGGCGTGGAAGGTGTGTCGACGTGAATGTTGAAATCACCAAGAATGAGAGCGGGGGTGTCATCAGAGAGGAAGAAGGTGAGCCAGGATTCACCATCTGGGAGGAAAGAGGAGAGGGAACCTGGGGGGCGGTAGATGACAGCAACATGAAGGTGTAGAGGGGAGTATAAACGCACAGAGTGGACCTCAAAGGAAGGGAAGGAGAGGGAGGAAGGGGGGGGAAAGGGTTTTGAATTGACAGGGCTTGGCAAAGAGGAAACCCACGCCACCCCCTTGGCCCTCAGGGTGGGGTCAGTGGGAGAACGACAGGCCCCCGGAGCATAGAGTGGCTGGGGTAACAGAGTTGGAGGGTGAGATCCAGGTTTCTGTAAGAGCAAGGAGTTGAAAGGGGTGAGAGAGGAAGAGATCATGGATGAAGGGGCCTTTAACCACGAATGAGTGCCAGTTCCAGAGGGAGCAGGAGAAAGTTAATTGGTTTGGGGGAAGGCATGGGATGCGGATGAGATTGGGGGATATGGAGCGGCTGGGTTTGCAGGGTTGGGTCTCGTACTGGCCTCACACCAGCCCCAATGGGCTGTGGAGTATCTGGGTGTGGAAGGTCTGGGTGAGGGGAGGTGGGTGTGGGTGGGTGTAGGCTTACAGGGAATGGGCAATGGGGGATGAGGGTGGGGAGGGGGAATGGGCATGGGTGAGAATAAGGGATAGGTTGGCTGGAGAAAGGCCACTGGAGGAGGGAGAGGGAGAAGGAGGGGAGCCATGAAAAGAGTGAGAAGGAGAGGGGAAATAGAGGGTGAGGAGGCGTGGGAGGTATGGGGAGGCATCATAGGTGGTAACAGTCCGGGCAGCAGGGGAAAACCAGGCCTGAAGGTGTCACGGGAGCGAGTGCACAATGAGCGGTGGCGACGATCAGAGTCTGCTGTGTGGCGTGGGTGTTGTCAGAGGGGTGGCTCCTCGCTGTCCTCGCTCCGGCCTCACAATGGCCACAAAACGGCCAGTGCCCTTTTGTCGTCGCCCTGTCCGTCCTAGGGGCTGGGTTTCCCTCACCTGTGGGGACCTTATGAGGAACATCTCATAAATGTAAAGAGGGGGGGGGATACGTAAGGGCCCGCTACCCTACCTGCATCGATTTCTTTCTTTCTTTCTTTCTTTCTTTCTTTCTTTCTTTCTTTCTTTGCGTCACTACATGCTCCATTTCTATAACTGACCTAAGATGCCTAGCTCACTGATTTACCCTGGGGCCCTCACAGGGTATCCTAAAAGTCTTGGAGAACCCTTCCAGTAAATAAGCCACATCTTCCTTGACTGGGTAGCATTCAAGAAGCTCGGCCAAGGGGACTGATTTAATTGGAGTACTGGCTAGCTGAGGAGGGACCCTGTCCTTCTTTGGCATTTCTGCCTTGCTTGTTACACCCACATTTGTTTTGTTTTGTCCCTTGAAAGCTCCATTTCTTTCTTTTGAAACATGCATTGGCCCCGTGTGATCCACTGCAATAGCTGCAGTAGTGCCTGTACCTACATGGGACCTTGGCACACACCCCTTGATTAAACTCTTAACATATAGAGGGCCTAGCCATTGACTACTTCTGTGATGGGGTGACAAGTACACCAAGGCCCATTCTGGTTCATCAGCCCCAGGATCTGCTGTAGGACTGCCATTGCCCCAGCCTGAGCAGCTACGGAAGTCCCATCCATGTCGCCCTGTGAAGGCCCCAGAACTATGCCCTGTGATGACGAAGGAGCCTCAGCTGGGGCACCAGCCGCAATAGGTTCCTGAGCCCCTGGATCATGAACACCCCCAACACCCCTGGCGGTTCCCTTGGCATTGGCTTTTCTCCTATATGGCATTGTACCTACTAGAACGATAAAACAAAGGGGAAAACAACAATTGATATTTCTTTAACATTAAAACCATGATTATAGTATGCAGTCCCAAATACTAATTACTCACATACCTAACCGCCATGTATATGGCAAATAATAGCTTCATAATAGATCAAATGAAAGCTATTTAAGGTTTAAATAGTCTTAGGTTGACTAATAATAATAATAATAATAATAATAATTAATTAATAATTAATAAATAATAAATAGGCCAATAATAAATAATAGTAATAACAATAACAACAACAATAATAATAATAGGCTAATAATAATAAATAATAATAAAATAATAAAAAAACAACTAATAACTAACAGTAACAATAATAATATATTATTAGCTAATAGTCATAATAGCTTAACCAAAGTAATAATCTGTTAATATATAACTGCAATAATAACAAAATCAGCAATGGTGACCCACTGAAAATGGCCGCTTTGGTCCATTGGTGACCCTCTCAAAATGGCCACCAGGGTCATGCAGTGAGCTTTTAAAAAATGGCCACCTGTCCATGCAGCAACCTCAAAATGGCCACCTGTGGCCGGCTGCCCCAGAAGCAAGGAAGCCCCGCCCCTTTCCCCGGGACAGCAGCCTGACGCCGTGTCCGACGGAGCTGCCCCCACCTGAAGCCCCGGAGGGCAAAAACAACATGACGGATGGTCCCGGCCCCTCCCGGGATGCCACGGAGCCCCCCACCCCCATTGCGGCGCTCCACGCACCTCCAGGCACGTGCGGGGGGCGGAGCTAGCACTATAATTGCTGGCACTGCAGGAGTAGCAGTGCCAGTGAACAGAGCTTCAAACCTGGAAAGACTGCCCCCCCCCGAGCTAAGTGTGGATATTGACTGACCTTATTATAGAGAATTGTTGTGTGTATTGTTGCTCCCTAGCCCTGATTCCTTTCCTGAACCCTGTGTCATTGTATGTATAAGTGTTTCCTGGTGTGCTTGTGTCTGTTTGAACTTCCTGTTCCCCGTGATCCCTGCTGGTGAGTGGGCAATGGAAGGGCCTTCAGGCTCATGTGGGTGGTCTCCACCTTCCTTCCTGGGTCCTCCCCTGCCTTTCCCCCCTGAGTGTGCAAGTTCCGTGAACCGCTCCTGTGACCCCCCGGGCCCTGTCCCTGTGGATCCTACACCCCCCTCACATACCTGTCCCTATGGATCCTACACCCCCCTCACGTACCTCCCCAGCCTTTCCCCTATTGTGTGAGAGCCGAAAGCGTGACTCCCCTTCCCTGGTATACAGCTCTGCGCCTTATGATGATAGGGGCCCACGTTCAGAGTGCGTGAGCACGCGAACAGACCCACACACTATCCTGACTGGTCTATTTCCTCTGCAAACTGAAAGCAGAGTTTCCTGGTGTGTGAAAGGCGTGACTGGGTGGCGTTTCCCCCCCTTCCTACCCCTCCCCACTGACAGATTCACCGGCCTTAATGCCCCCTCCGCTAGTTTCATTATGGACATGGCCCAAGGAATAGGGAAGCTGGTGCATGCCATGCAGACCTTGGCTATGCAGATCAAGGACCTGCAGGACCAGCATACTGAGTTGGCAACTGCTGTAGCCCAGCAGCAGGCCACGGCGCCCCCCGTGGCCGTTCTGCTGGAACCCCCCGGACCTCCGCCTCTGGCGGTGGAAGTAGAGGAGGCAGCAGCAATCGCGCCACCTCCCCCTCTGGCACCGGTGGTTCCGGTAACCTGGCGTGAACCCCGGGGCCCCCAAATAGACAAATTCCTGGGGGAACGCAGAGCCTGCCGGGAATTTTTGACTCTATGTGAACTTACTTTCACCACGCAGCCGGCTATCTATGATACTTAAGCCCTGAAGGTTGCATTTGTAATTGGGAACCTAGGAGGGGTGGCCCTAGAATGGGCCACCACTCTACTGATGAGCAAGAGCCCCCTTTTGACCGACTATGAGGGGTCCATACAAGAATTCCGATTTCTCTTCGACCACCCTCACCACCGCAGGGATGTGGAGGCTGGCATACTCTCTTTGCGACAAGGCTGCCTGCTCCTCCTCGAGTATATTACACTCTTCCAGCAGTTAGCCCTGGAACTACAATGGTCAGAGGATGCCCTCCGGGCCCACTTTCGAAAGGGGCTAGTGGATGAACTAAAGGACCAATTGGCCTATGTCGCCCTCCCAGAAACCTGGACGGGGGTAGCTGCCCTGGCCCTACAGATAGATGCACGACTTACAGAAAGGCGAAAAGAGAGGCAGCAGGACAGTAGGGCTTTCCCAGTCCGGTCAGTACCTGTTTTGTTCTCTAGCCCTACAGCAGGCAGACAATCTCAACCAGACCCAGAACCCATGCAGCTAGGGGCTTCCCGGGGTCCCCTTATGGTGGAAGAATGAGATCGTCGCCGTCATTCCCGGGCATGCTTCTACTGTAGCCAATCGGGTCATTTCATCCATGAATGCCCCGCGTTGCCACCTTCCCGACATCAGCAGGGAAATGCCAAGGACCGGGATGAACAGTCGACTGCCCAACCATAAACATCGCCCCTTCACTCACGTCGCAGAACTAGGGCTGTAGCGGAATTTCGCAGCGGTAGCTATTTCCGGCGGAAACAGTGTTTCCGCAATTAGTGGAATGGCATGGCAGAGGCTTTAATTCCGCGGTTTCATTCCGCGGTTCCGCGGTTCCGCTTATTTAATTCCGCAACTTAGTGGAATCGTGGAAACATGACATTTTCGCTATTTC
>QEPC01012154.1:2527539-2547362 GCA_003113815.1 Sphenodon punctatus
TCATGTTGGTAGATATACAAATGATTTGATTTCCAAAGGTGGAATGCAAATTCAGTTGAAATAACTTGAAACAAATTATTGCAAATGTTCTGTGGAAATGGTGAAACAACTACATTTTCTCCTAAATTTAGTGAGAGCAAGTCTTGGCCTGGCCCAAGATGGAAGGGGGTACATTTCTGGTGGTAAGTGCAGCTTTCATAATGTTTATTCGGGGTTTTGTCAACCATAACATTCAAACATTTCAAGAACCTACCCTGTTTATAACCACAACACTTAATTAGAGAGGAAAAGTCCCATTAAAAGGTCTCCCCTGCCATTGGTTAACATGGCCTAACAAAAGCATAGAAACTATCTATCCCAAATCTAATTTTAATGTTAAAAATATCTTAATCTCCAGCTTGGCTTTGGTCCCCTCTCTTGGTGTTCTTTCTCCTGGAGGCAGCATAACTGAGGCACAGAGATGTTAAGCAAGTTGTTCCAGGTAATACAGTAGGGAGAGAGACCCCAGGCCATAGTTTTCCTAGAACCAAAGAGCTGGAAGGGACTTCGAGCATCATCCAGTCCAGACCCCTGCCCCAGTTCAGGGTTCACCATATCCAAACTCCTCAGACAGAAAAATCCACTAAAAATCAAAAGAACGAAGTAGAAGTTAGGTTTCTAAGTTCATTTTTAGACATTTCAATAAGTGGACATACTTTCAAAAGTGCTGAACTCCCAACCGCTCCCCGTAAACATCAGGGGAAATAGTTATATTTTCAATTTTTTATACACCCTGATGTGCATTCTGAGCCTTATCATTAACAGAACCTCAGCAAAGAGCCTGGCAGACAACAGTCATGAGTAGTGATGGATCCCTGCCCTGAGGAACTTGTATTCTAAAATGGTCAAAGGAGCGGAAGAAAAGGAGCATAGGGAGAAGCTACAGGTGTATGTAAAAGGGAAGGTGAGGAATTCTGGAGGATAAGGCAGTATAAGGAGCGCTGTACGAAGAAGCATAAATGAACAATTCTTGGAGGTGAGGAGCTACGGAAAGCCCGAAGGAACAGGTCGGTTTTTAGGGGGAAATTGAAGGTAGAGAGGGGAGGGAGCAGAGTATAATTCTGACCCAAACTCACAATGGAATTTTGGGAAAGCAAGAAACTAGCCCCATTATACATTTAAAAATTAGAATGAGAAATGAAACTTACTGACCATGGGTAAAAACAGACATGACTTTGTCCTGCTGTGGCCCAAGCCCAGCCAGCATATGTAAACACACGCCACCAGATATTGACCTGGGATTGCTCGCGGAAGTGTTGGCGACTAGCCCAGGCTGTGACCTCCAGACAATCCATGAGGTCACAGCCCGGGCTAATGTTGGCCACAGTGAGCTACCATGTCTGTTCCGGCGTGGCATACCCAACCTGGGCCGGGAGCCACCATGACTGGCTGTTATGGCTGTACTTCATTGGCTGCCATGGCTGTCCTTTATGGTAGGAGCCAGGGCACTGGGAGCAGGGTGCAGGTCGGGTCAGCTGCCCACACGTTTGCTGTGTCCACCACCAGCACCTGGGCCATGCAGGTGGCAGGACGGTTCCCTGGCCACGATCACATCCATTTGGTGCACCGACCAGGGGAGGGACAGCCACTGTTTTTCACCCTGGGCCAGGGAGCCACTGCAAGAAACTAGCCCCATTATACATTTAAAAATTAGTTTTTTAAACTAATGCAGCATGTCTGTCTTAGCCCATTTTTAAAAATTTGACACATCCACACATCACATTTCATATACCTGCTAACTTAACTAGCTCTCGCTTTTATATTTCAGTGCCCAAATCTTCTTTTTATTGTCATTTCCTCCACTCACATGCCTGCTTGTTTGAGGTTCTTGCTTTTCACTGTCAGGGAGCAAACCTGTCTTGAGAGTCGAACAGTAAAGCTCCCCAGAACGTGTAAGAGACTAGTAGGGCTTCATTCCCGTAGGTGCATTTCTGCAGGTTTCCAGTAGTCAGCGTTGCCCATCAAAGAAAATTGCTAAATAGCTCTGCCACCTCATTCCTCATTTGCATTAGAAATTGCTCTCGGCAATAACAAGATTATAACCAAAAAGTAGCAGTACTTTATCATTCATTTATTTGATTTAATACAGAGAAGCACCTATTTGCTACAGCGTTTGCTCTCCTTTTGAGCTCATCAGAAAATATCATTGTGAATGGAAACATTTAGGATAATGATGATTCAGATTAATTCCTTCAGAACAGCATGACTGGGATCAGATACAGTCCTTCTCTTTTCATTAGGTGTCTTTAGCGGATGAGTAAGGCGGAGAAAAAACCCCAAGCTGTTACAAATGACCCAATGGCACAGATTGAATACGAAAAGCTAAAAGCTTGATAATGGCTCACAACTATATTGATGACATTGTGTTGCTTCATATATTATTAGACCAAGCTCAGTGAACAAAACATACACGTACTGTTCATTCACCTTCCTGAAGTTCATAGAATCATAGAATTGTGGGCCTGGAAGGGGTCAAGAGGGTCACCTAGTCCAACCCCTTGCTCCAAAGCAGGATATCCTCTCCCTACCCTATGGCAGACAGATGCTTGTCCAGCTGGATTTTGAAAAGCTGCCAAAATGGATTTTATGGAAAGGCATTCATTCATACTACAAAATCCTAATTAGGGTCTTTATTATTATTATTATTAACAAACATTTATATAGCGCCAGCAGTGTACATGGCACTTTACAAAGTAATAAAATAGACACGGTCCCTGCCCCTAGGGCTTACAATCTGAGNGGTGAGACCGGGGAAGGCCAGTGAGAAGGAGGTTACAGTAATCGAGGCGAGAGAAGGAGGTTACAGTAATCGAGGGTCTGAATTTTAACATGTATGTCTCACCCCCAAATGCAGAGGTGTTCAGAACAGTGGTTACAGTTTCATCTGTTATTTGAAAAGAAAAAAGAATATTAACTGCAAAACCTGGATCTGGACCACTTTTTCCCCTCTGTATTTTAACTCTTTGTTGGGGGAAGAAGTGTGAGTTTCTAGATTGCATATGTTTTTAACTTTTCCTTACAATTACTTAGCAATGGCTTGTCTATTTGGAGTCAACAGGATTTACACTGGCACTCTCTTACACTGGCACTAAGGCCCATACCTCTCAAGTATCCCGAATTTTCCAGGACATCCCTGAGTTAACAGCTCTTTTGTTATCTGTCTGGCAGTCATGGGGAACTGCTACAGAGTCTCTAGGAAGGGAGGCGTGAAAGACAGCAATTTGCAAGCCATCAATGGGACAAATCAGGGATTTTAAAGCAGGAATGTCCTGGAAAATCCAGGACTCTTGAGAAGTATGCAGAGAGGCGTAGCACCAGCACTAAACTGTTTGAGGATCTGACATGCGGGCTGTTGTGCACAGATGTCAGGAAATGCATGCCTTTACAGAGACAGCGGGAATTATGAGGCTAATCTCTGATGACTTGTTTGGCTTGAAATACAGATGATCTCTGTCAAAAAAATATTGGGGTCTGCTTTTAAACTATTGCCAATGTTTTTAACTAACATGATTAATTATGCCACATTCTGTATTTTAGGGCATCCTTTAAAAACAGAGTAGTTAAATGTAGACCAGATCCAGCATGGTTTCACTGAGCATACAGCCCCATCAGGGTGCCATATCAGTGACAGGAAGGGACACATTAGTAGGAGCACTAAAATATCTAGAAACTAGATGGGTAGATAGAAGGGATTACTCAGAGACCTCAGTCTCTAATGTTAAAGACCTCAGTTCCTTGACCTCTTTGCTAAAGCTGTCAAAAGGACTCTTGGCCATAATCCTGAAGCTATTTACTCCAAAGAAGTCCCACTGAGTTATGGGAATTTATTTCAGGGTGAGTGGCTTCAGGACTGGCATTATCTGTTGGATTACAGGGACCAGTGAATATACTAGTCTTCTAGATAAGACTAACCATTGCCATCAAACTGCTAGTCAGTGATGATAACTTTGTTACTATGAATCTGTGTCAACATCCTTATTGACATTGAAGGGCAATGTCTCTCTCACTCTTTGAACTTCTGAACTTATTTTTAAATAGTTAATTTTGATGGTAAGTGATAGACTAATAGCACTGATTAGAGCCAGATGCAATATTATAAGGGAACCATGTAAGCTACCTTTTGTGGCTCTATCATGCGTAACTCCTGATCTACAATAACCCTGCAACTCTCAGTCCTTGGTTTGCCTCCCAAGCAAAGACTGCTGATCAAACTAAATTGCACAGTACTTTTGTGGACTTCCACTAGGGATTGATGAAGCTATCAAATTACAGGACTTTATTGAGTCTAACTTTGACCTTAAGTCTCCCGTGGTAAAAGTCTAGTAGATGAAACCATTATGTTGCTTATTGGTGTTTTAATACACCTGAGGTAGGACATGCAGTTACAGTTTGTACAAACCATTAAATATTTTAAAAGAGAAGGACTGCAAAACATTCCCTGTGATACGTGATATGTAAAAACAATGGGTTGCACAGATTCACAGAACGAGCGCAGAGGCTATTGATATGGGTAAATCACTCTCAAAATGCTGTCTACATACAAAGTCACAAAGTGTGGAATTTCCTGCAAAAGAACAATCCTATTGGTTTCAAATGTAAGGCTTACATGAAAGTAATATCTGAATTTTCCAATATGCAATCATTGATTCTTCTAGTTCCTGGGGGAGCTATTGCTCTTCCCGGTAAAATTGAACTTTAAATTGTCTTACAAATTTACAATTTAAAAAGTCGCATCAGGCTAGCACTAAATGGGTCTGAGGGGCTATAGACTTAGGGCACAATCCAGCTCCCATTGAAGTCAATGGCTGAACCCACATTGACTTGTAAGGAGCTGGATTGCGTCCTTAGTGAAAACATTTAAGCTCTTTTTAGTTAAATGTCTCTCACTTAGTACATGCAAAATCCCCAGCCAATAGATCTTCCTACATTTCTCCGGGTAAGGAACATACTGTTTCTCTTACTAGCTCTTTTCAGAAATGGCAAAAAAGGATAAACTATAATGGCACAGATGTGTTCTTTATTATAACACTCTGGGACTATACTCTCTAATGTGACTGTTGGAAAAATCAGCTGTTACCTGGTGCGAAATAAAAACAGCCTATTTTTCATCACAACTTAAGTAAACTTTAAAAAAATATCAGAATTCTACAGGGACCATTAGCTTGTATATCACTGTAAAGCTGCTTCCTGATTCTTTGTATGAAGGATGATATTTTAAAATGAATTTTATGCACTCCCAATATTTTTTGTGGCTCTGGATTATCTAGAGACTTGCCTCTAGGAAATCACGTTTAGGTGTTGTTAGTGGCCAGAACGTTAACATTCACAAGGCTTCTGCTATAACTGAAAAACTTGCTGAATCTCTTAACTTCTTGCTGGGTTAGGTTTTTTTAATTTATATTTTATTTATAATACAATTTGTATGCTGCCCCCTCCTGCTAAAAGCATCTTGGGCAGCTAATAACATATTAAAACAATTTAAAACAACAAGGTTCACATAAAGATTCTCATAAAATCATATCAACTCTATAAAATGGGGGTTCTCTTTTTTCATTTGAGGACCCCTAAAAAGTTTTGTATGGAGGCGGAGACCTCTCTGCAGCTCCCCCATCCCCTCCTCGCCCCCCTTCTCCTACCTCTTAGCTAAGAGGCCTTTGAAACTTATACGCTCTGAAGGTGCAGAAACTGTAGCTTGGATGAGGCTCCCTTCTTGACCCTCGACCTCGCATTCACCTCTATGCTGCCAAGAACTGCTACTGTTCCCATCTGGACGCCAGGAAATCATGACTTCCAGGGGGAGGGAGGATGAAAGTGGCCAGCACTGCCAGCAGCATCTCAAATAATGGTAATGTGCTGTGGCAGCATGTGTAAGATGTGGTGGCATGACCATGTGGAGAAGCCGCCTAGCCTCAGCACTGCCCCAGGCTTGGTCCAGTCTCTCCCCAGGCCCCCTTGGACATGCTCCATGGACCCACCACAGATTTTGAGAACCACTGCTATAAAACATCTCAGACCCAGGAGAAGCATTTATTTATTTTATTTATTTTATCAAATTTCTACCCCGCCCCTCCTAAAACAGCTCGGGGCGGCTTACAAAACCAAAAAACCAAACACAAATATAAAATACATCTAAAAACAATTAAAACACTAAAAAATACTTCCCTTAAAACAGGACCGGGCATCACAATAAAACAATAAATAAGGGTAAGGAGAGATAAAAACCCCACTAACCCCTCTTCCCCCCTCCCCAAAGGCCTGGGCAAACAGCCGAGTTTTACAACTTTGCCGAAATGTCAAAAGGCTTGGGACCAGGTGAGCTTCCTCTGGGAGGGAGTTCCAAAGGCGTGGTCCGGCCACCAAGAATGCCCTCCCCATTGTGACCCCCCGCTTAACGCGGGGGACCTCCAAGAAGGTACCCCCGGCAGACTGAAGGAGCCACTCTGGGGTGCGGAGGGCGAGGCGGTCCCTGAGGTACGAGGGGCCCAGACCATGAAGGGTCTTATAGATCAACACTACCTATGGCAGGACTTCAATCAACATAGGGCTTATACCTGCTTTCATTGTAATGTTTACCCATCTGCCCTGCTAGAAGGTCGATTTACGGGCATCCTCAGAACAGAAAGATTCTGTCAGCTATGCGATCTACAGGAAGTAGATTCCTGTAAGTACGTCTTCCTTCATTGCACAGCTTTGAATGAACCCAGACACACCCTGTTGGACAGATATATCCAGGGCTTTCCTGATTCGGGGGTCTTGGTAAGGAGATTTCTCAATGGAACAGATTCAGTGCTCTCTAGGGTGGTTGCTAGATTTTGTCAAATCTTCATATGCCTGAGAGTAGCCCAGTCGGCCAATTGCATGGGTGGGGTAGTAAAGGTCACTGGCCAATTGTTGTAAGATTTACAGGGTTATTCCCCGTTGCAATGTGTATTTTGATATTTGCGTTTCTTGTCCTGTGAGGTATTTGTCGTATTGGTTTTTGTAACAGCCTATGGCTATACAATAAAATATTTATATATATATATATATATATATATATATATATATATATCAACACCAAAACCTTGAACCTGGCTCAGCACGCTATTGGCAACCAGTGCAGAGTCTGGAGCACAGGTGTTATGTGCTCCCAACAACCCGTCCCCGAAAAGAGCCGGGCCGCCGCATTCTGCACTAGCTGCAGCCTCCGAGCCAGGAACAAGGGAAGCCCCACATAGACCATATTGCAGTAGTCCAGCCTTGAGGTGACGAAGGCATGGATGAGGGAGACCAGGTCCGGACCGGAGACGTACGGATGCAGCCTCCGCACCAGATGCAACTGGCGGAAGGCAGCCTTCACGACTGCCTCCACCTGCCGCTCCAGGCGGAAATTCGCATCCAATATCACCCCACACTCCAGACCTGCTGAGCTATAGGAGGGCGAACCCCCCCAATTAGGGGGGCCACACCTCCCTCGCTCTCCCCACCACCATCACCTCTGTCTTATCGGGGTTGAGCTTCAGTCTACTCTGCCACCTCCACTCTGCCACGGCCTCCAAACACTGGGATAGCACTCAGACGGCAGGGTCTTGGTCAGTTGAAAAAGAGAGGTACAGCTGAGTATCATCAGCATATTGGTGACATCACACCCCAAACCCTCTCACAACCTCCCCCAAGGGCTGCATATATGCATTAAATAATAATGGAGACAGGATGGAACCCTGCGAAATGTCGCATGATAAAGCGCGGGGGCAAGATGTCTCATTCCCCAACACCACCTGCTGGCTTCTCCCCGAGAGGAATGAACAGAACCATTCAAGAACAGTCCCATCCAGACCGCCCCAGGCCATGCAACCGTCTCAACAGCAGTCCATGGTATCAAAAGCATCCAAGAGATCTAGCAGCATGAGAAATGTTGACTATCCTGCATCCATCTCCCGGAGGAGATCGTCGACCAAGGCCACCAATGCCGTCTCAGTGCCATAGCCGGGACAGAACCCAGATTGAAAAGGGTCCAGGAAACCGATGCTATCTAGATGCGCCTGGAGCTGGATCGCCACTGCCCGTTCAATAACCTTCCTTAAAAAGGGAAGGTTAGAGATGGGTCGGTAACTGGCGAGTGCGTCCACTTCCAAAGATGGTTTCTTCAGCAGGGAGTGCACCACAGCCTCCTTGAGGCTGGGAGACAACCTCCCCTGCTGCAAGGATGCATTCATCACCCTCACCAGCACCGTCCCCAACGTCTCCCTGGAGGCTTTCACCAACCAGGACAGGCAAGGATCAAGTTCACAGGCTCTCACAGACCCCAAGACATCCGCCGCATTGGCTGGCGTCACTTCCTAAAACTCCCCCCACAAAGCTGGACCAGACAGGGCCTCCATCACCTCGCGCTCTCCCTCTACTGCCCCCAATCCAGCGTCAAAGTCGCTCTCAATCCGAACGATCTTGTCTGCGAAGTAGCTGACAAACTCCTCACAGCGGGCCTGGGACAAATCCCGTCCAGTCGGAGGGAGGCTGGACTGACCAGCCCCCGCACCACCCAAAACAGCTCCGCCGAGCGTGGCTTCGCAGACGCTATGAGGACAGCAAGGAACGCCTTCCTTGCTGTCCTCACAGCCTGAACATAGGACCGCAAATGGGCCCTATGGAGAAGTCGGTCGGAATCAGATCGGGTCTGACGCCAGCGTCGCTCCAGCCTCCTGCCTACTCGTTTCATACACCGCAGCCCCTCAGTAAACCAAGGGGCCCTGCGGTGACGAGACGGAGGGAGAAGACGTCTTGGAGCCACCCTGTCGATGGCCTCCTCCAGAAAGCTGTTACAATGCTGGACCAGCTCATCGACAGAGTGACCGTATGTCCGTAGGCAGGTATATCTCTGTAATGTACTGCCATTACATTCTAACCTAAATATAAGTTTTTTAAAATATTGTCAAATCATGCTTAAAACATAGACTGCAAGTTTATTTTTCTGGCCAGTTTCAGCAATAACATTAGACGAAATACAGCATTAGCTTGGCCAGTATTAAATGTAGTTAAATCACTAATGTAAACTGCATTTAATACAGGCCAAGCTAGTGCTATAGTTCATCATCCAATGTCATTGCTGAAGTTGCCCTAAACTGCATGAAAGTAGTGTAAAGGCTGATGTAAATCCACCAATGCCAGTGAGTACAACCTGCCATTGCTACTTAAATTGACCATTAGGACTGCAGTCCTAGACTTGCTTGCAGTTGCAACAACAGAGTTTCAGTGGACGTAAACAGATGTAACACCAGCCATGGGAGAATCCATCCTGTGCTGGCATTGCATAACAGTTAACTGGATAATCCAATGTACTCTATTGAGTAACCACTCAAATATGTTGTGGCTATCTGATAGCTGGTACAAGAAGAGGGGGTAGGGCATTCCAGGAGCAGCAGCAGCAGGATCTTGGGAGGGTCTTGGAAAAATACCCAGCAGGATCATGAAAAAAGCAGCAAGGCTCTGGGAGAAGGGGGAAGGAAAACAGTGCTTCCACTGCCTTCGTGCTCCCAAACGGGTGTTGCTGCTGCTGTTGCTGGCAACCCCTGGTTCCTACTGCTCCTTCCACTGCTCCCAGTTTCTGCTGCAGACACTGCTTCCACTCCCTGTAAGCCCCCCATGTCCAGCCCATAGTCGTGGTTACAAGACATAACAGCTACATAGAAGGGTCATCCACTGTTTGTGTATCAGGATTCTTCCCAGAAGCACAAACAGATGGTGGCACAAACAGACATAATGGTGGAATATGCGTTTAGCAGCCAGAACAGTTATTAGTAATTCTGACCAGTTTCAGCCTTTGTGTACATTGACAAAACACTTCTGACCACGGAGGAAGAGTGTAGCCCGTGTTGCTTCTCCCCCACCCCTTATGTGAAGGAGTTTTCTGCATCCCTCCAGGGTGGTTGTGCCGTACGGCAGTTTATAGTCCAGCAGCCCTCTTCATAATTGGAAGATAAAAATCTTTCCAGGAGAGGTTTACCAAAGCAATGGTATTTTCCCTGTGCACTTATCTCCCACACCCTTTCTAACAAAGAACAAGTTGAACGTGACTGGATAGTGCTGCTTAATGCATTCCATGTCAACTTTTCCCTCAGGATGCAATAACGCGGGGTATTCTTCCAACCTTAGCCACACCAGATTGATGGACTACAGACCACAGTTGGCTCCAGCTGTGTAAGCAAACTAATGGGGCAATAATTCTGTGGTAAGTTCCTGTCACCATGCTTATATATAGGGATAATTATACTAATATTCCAGCCAGCCGGGATCGCCCCACAATTGCTAATAACTGTAATTTTTTTGGCTAAAATAGGTACCCACCAGTCCATATTATGGTTAAACAACTCAGCAGGAATACCATCAATCCCAGGAGTCCGCCTGGACTTAAACCGAGATAATAACAAACGTACTTCTTCGAGATCAACAGGAGGCCAAAGAGGGAGGGTAGCAAGCGACTCCCACTTAAGAATAGCAGTATCCAGCATACTGGAGAAAACTCCCTTAAAATGGAATTGCCAAACCCCCCTATCTAAGAGACCCTGCACAAAAGGAGATCTACAACCCTTTTTAACCAGTGCCCAGAAACCAGCCTGGTCCCGGGCACGAGCAGCTGTAAATCACTCCTTCCAGGCCCCCAACTGAAAGGCTTTTTTCTTTCCTTTGATCAGTTTTTTTTATACTCCTTCTTAATATTAACATATTGGACAACCGCCTTTACAGAGGCATCTACCTTCCGGACTCTGGCACTCCGCCTAAAAAGAGACCTCATCTTAAAGCATTGCCTATTAAACCACTTAGGATTTGCGGGGGGACCAACAGCTGGTGAAGAAAGCCAAATGGGCCCCAAATTGTTCCAAAAGATTGGCAAAAAGTGCATAATAAGTGGAAGCTGGCAACTGTTGAGGGTCCAGCAAAAGCTGTTTCATCTGGACAAATTTATCATGGGTATAAAGCCCTAAACAAGTTCAACCAATCTTGTCAGACCATCACAGCTGGGGGACTGTGACACCTGACCCCCCATCAAAAATAATGTTTGGCTGAACTACATTGGCACTGGCACTTAAACAAGGAGTGAAAACCAGGACTATAGGAAAATGGTCACTGAACCCCTCTATCAATACCGCAAAGTCCCTGCAATGATTGAAATAAGCGTCCTGTATGCAAAAATAGTCAATAACACTTTTGCCTACCTGAGAGGCAAATGTGTATTGACCTAGCATATCAGAACGGGCCCTACCATTGAGAACCTTCCAACAGCCGGCATACAGGAATTTAAGAAATTGGATTCCTGAGGAATTCAACTCTTGGTCTCTAGAGAGGCGAGGAGGGACAAAAAATTCGTCCGAGGTCTCTACACCCAACAAAGCTGCTTGTCTAACACAATCCATACCAATTCTTGAATTAAAATCGCCTACCAGGATTATTGGGCACCCAAGAAAATCCTCCTCCAAGCCAACAACATATTCCTCAATAGATGGCCAAAAGGCCAGTTCCGTAGTCCCCCTAGAGGGCAAATATAAATTCAAAATTATAAACCTCCCACCATTATCTGTAGAAAACACCATAGCAAGGGTATTTAAAGGGAGGCTAGGCAATAAAGTCCCCCGAAGAGGGAGAGAGGAACTTAATAAGATCATCAAACCTCCAGCAGCCCGACCAAACCTGGATACCTTTGAAGCCGGTAAGCTCCAAGATTGAAAACCGGGAAGGAAAAAAGAAGAGGTGTCCACCAACCATGACTCCTGGACACAGATAATATCAAATTCACTCAAGATTGACCGGACCTCATGGTTCATTAACCAACCCCAACCGGAAATGTTCCATGAAAGGAGCCTGAAATTGGGACCAGCCCGACCCCACGCCCCCAAATCCCCCAGTCAATCGGAAGCCACACCCTCCTGTCTCCAGGGGAAAGATCCCCTGGGTCGGGAAGGGGAGGAAGAAAGCAGCGGGAAATCGGGCAAAGACCTATCGGGCTCAGGGCTGGAGCCCCCCCCCATCCTCTCTCCAGAAGGAGGGTGGGAAGAAGAGCCTGACCTCCCACACGGAGACTTCCCATTGACACTCTCCTCACCACCCTGCTGGGACTGGACTACAGCCACGGAAGATTTACACCCCGGGGAGCTCTGAATAGAAGAAGGCGGAACCATGTCCAAACCAGACCGGGCCACACAGGGAGCCAATTTAATGCCCTCTGGCCCAACCCCGTCCCCTATACAGGGTGGCACCCCTGTCTCACGGCCCTCAAGGGCCTGAATAGTAACCTTATCCATAGTAACGGAGATGGGGGGACTAGCAACTCCCCCTGCCAGCATATTGTCCCTACTTAACAGTTTATCCTGCAGCTGGAATAATCTATCCATAAAAAAGTCCTGTTGCAAAGAGGATAAATTATCGAAAAAAGCCTCAATCTGTGCCTCATTAAATCCTGGTTCCAAAGGGTCCAGGCTAGCCATACGCTGGCAGGTCGTCGGGGCCTCCCAAGCATGTACTTCACCACAATATCACTTTCCCATCCCCATTCATCTGGGAGGGGCCGGGACATTCCATTGGCTCCAGTGAAGGGACAATCAGGGCATCCCGTGAGCCTCCATCCAGGCTGCTTGCTGCTATCACCTGGGGAGCTAACAATGCAGGAGAAGGAAGCACACCAGAAATATTGCCAACACCCTCCCCTCGCACAGTTTCCCGAATAGATGGAAGTGGGATTTCAAGCTCATATAAAAAGACGCGATCACTAGAAATGCCTCATTGTTTCAGGGCCTGCCTTGATTTGAAAAGCCTAGTAACCCAACTAGGGTCGCTAAAATAAATCTTTAAGTTGCAATTTCTCCTCTGGTCATTAATAAATATAATCTTGTCTATCTCCCTTACATGTAACTTTATTCCTGTCAAAAAGGAGAGATTGCAAACAAGCTTTTCCCTAGTGGCCCAGCTAGGGGTTGTCAGACCCCATTCCAAAGAGGTCTGACAATAAGATGTATAGCAGTTTCCTGAATTATCCTTCTCCTGGGGGCCGAAGTAGAATTCCCCGCCAACCAACTGGTTCGTGACCTGGGCCTGGCCTGAATGTCTTGGGCCACAGGGGGGGTCACCCTACCTGGGGTGGCCCCCCTCTCATCCAGGTATGCTGCACCCCGGCCAGCCACAACCCCCCTTGATCCATGCACCGAGCAATGGTGCAAAGGTTCCATGGTAAAGGAGCTAAGTTTGGCAATAATCCCTTGGAGTTGCTGCTGGGATTGTTTTAGAAGACCATCCCATGTCTTAACATTGTCCTGCCAAAGGGAAACCATTCCCAGCAACGATTCACAACATGACTATATCAGCCCTCCGGGCCCATCCCACATCCTTGACCCCCTCATCCAGTGGCAGGGCTACCCCCGCTGAACTCTGAGTACCTACGCCACCAAGGGGAATTCCAACAGGTAGACAAGGCTCAGGAACCATCTCCTCCTGTGAGGTCACAACTTGATCAACTGGTTGGGAACACTGAAGGGCGGGGGAAGAACTTAAATTATATGTAAAATCCACTATGCGCGCCTGCTTTAGGCGAGGCAAGTCCTGCAAGCCTAGCAGGGAGTTCGAAGGTCTACTCCTTTTTTTCTCCATTAGGCGGATGAGCAAACCCCCACCCACCCGATCAAATGTTCAGTCCACACTCAAAACCCTGAGCACCGCAACCGGCCACCTGGCCTACGCGTAAGGCCGTGTACACAAGGGCGCGCCCTTGCGCGCGCTGTCCCCAGCGTGCGCCCCTGGCACAGTCAGAAGCCCCGCTCCTTCTTGTAGCCTGGCGGCGGAGTTGACGTCAGGGAGATCTCCCCAGGGTAGGCCGGGCAACAAGCGCCTGGCTCAGTCCATGGCGGGGGGGAAGAAGTCACCGACACCACCCACGCCAACCACCACACTTCCCTGCTGGCCCCCTAGGCACTCTTAGTCCAGCACACTCCTCACAGGTCCACACACAGCACAGACTGTTACCCCGGCAGCGAGAACCGATTCACCGAACCTGCTGCTCCAGAACCTGCTTGCATCAGCGCCGCAGTCGGGAGCCCTTCTCCTTCTTGTAGCCTAGCGGCAGAGTTGATGTCGGGGGGATCTCCCCAGGGTAGGCGGGGCAACAAGCACCTGGCTCAGTCCATGGCGGGGGGGGGAAGAAGTCACCGACACCACCCACGCCAACCACCACACTTTCCTGCCAGTCCCCTAGGCGCTCTTAGTCCAGCACACTCCTCACAGGTCCACACACAGCACAGACTGCTACCCCGGCAGCGAGACCCGATTCACCAAACCTGCCGCTCCGGAACCTGCTTGTATCAGGTAATATTGAATCTCTCCAAAAAATTTTTGCTCATGGCTCTATTGGGGGTTCCCCATTCCACCCCAGCCTGTTTGCTCCGCCTTGAGACGGGGGTCTTTGCCCTTGGGCGTTTGAGTTATCCCTCCACCCCCTAAGCTATTGGCTCAGGGTTATCGATATGGAGGAGGGTCGGCTGCCTCTCCTTTGTTGGGAGGAGTTCTGCTTATGGTCCTCTTCCAGGCTTTGGTGGGGCAGAGTCTCCAAGAATTTGTATGAGCTGAGTCTATCGCCTACACTTTTACGGGGGATCGCTACTGCTGAAGGCGGCAGGATAGTTAAAAAACAGCTGGTGGACCAGGCTATTCAATCTGATCTGGGGGCCATTCAATCATTAAAATGTGCCCCGTTTTATCGTTATTTTAAGATCAACTCGGCTTGCGAGCTGTATCTGGAGGTATTGGAGGCTCCCAGTCTGTGTAGGGCTTTGACTCTCCTCCGATTTGATCTTCTTCCCACTATGGTACTGGCACGCCTTATGGGGATAGGTTATGTATGTGTAACACAGGGCATATAGGGGATCTGCTTCATTTGTTGTTCTCCTGCCCTCTTACGGCCTGTTGGCATGATTTATATCTGCCACCCTGGATTAACAGCCGGTTATTCCTTCCCCCAGTCCATTTGCTCCAACTATGCTTGTCATCACGCTCATTTGAGGTAATAAGCAGTTTAGCTAAGTTGGCAATTCAGTTGGAGAAGAGATGACCAGTGGGTCAGTGGCACGTTGTGAGCAGTGCCCCCCCCCTTCCTTATTCTTGATCTGTGGGTTTGGGATTAAATTTCTCCCTCCTTGCAGTTTTGGCAGCGCACCATACATTGCTCTGATTTGTATATTTACTTTTGTATTTTACTTGTGTCTTACTATTATCATGTGATGTTCTGAGCCCTGTATAGTTTAATTATTATTAAGCTAAGTTTTAGAAGTTTATATAGAGGTGTTTTGCTGGGTTGTTTATAGGAGATTGGGCAACAGTTATTTGTTTGCCTGGGATCATCTCAGTGTTGGATTGACCCTCTTTGGTTATCCTATTACACTTCTGTGTAGCTCTAGTAAACTAAGTTATACTAATTATCACCCACTGTATAATGTATATGTTTATTTAATATCTTAATTGCTTGGCTCGCGCGTTTTTCTGGTGTAATTTAGTATGAATAATAGTCCGAATTGTTCGGATTGGTTTGGAGGTGCATTTGGTTTTTATTTGTTATTTTTAATTGCTGTTATGGCTTGTGGCTAGACAGCTTTAATTAGCTAACCTAATTTAACTAGCCCCTGTTCTGGTCTGCGGAGTTATGGAGATGCTATAGTCGCAGTGAGTCCCAGTAGGCCCTTGGGTGGTTGAGGCAGGCTGCTTTTTTCGGCCTCCATCTGCCCTTAAACTTGAGGGAAATTGCACAGACTTGGCTCCTGAGGGTTTAAATGCAGGGGCCAAGTGTGTTGCCATAAATCCGTTGTCTGGCCATCGGCCTGGTGTCTTTTAGCTCTTTTGGAACATTACTTTTAGGATGTGTCTTCGTCCTATGTTGAATATTTGTATGGATGAGTTCTGAGGGATTAGTTACTTAGTGGTTATGTATCTTATAGCTTATTTATGTATTGTATTTTAAATGTGTTTTAATATGATGTATTCATGTTACGTTTTATATTCTCATTTCCTTTGTTATGGCCAATGGCTAAGCAAATTTAAAAAAAAAACAACTTAACCTAGCTGTGTAAGCAAATCCCTGACCATGACAAATGTAATGCACTTTAGATGAGATAGATGGAGGGAAGAAGATTGACAGGTGATAAAATCATCCACTCACTTTGAGACAAATATGCATATTTATTTCGCTGCTCTTTTACCCTGCACCTTCCTGCTCACAGAGCAGCTCGGGGCGGAAGGAAATATGAAATGTATTTTAGATGTTCATTTATTTCTTGGGGAATGAGGCTTACCTTTCCGTGGCACAAGTTGCACGCTGGATGAGAAATCCAATGGCAAATTGGCAGTTTCTTGGGTATTATTGAGGAACTATCCAAGTATGATCAGATTTTGGGTGACCATTTTGACCATATGAAAAAACCACAGGTAGATCATCAGAGAGTTAAAGTACACTATATTTATCACATGAGAGCCAAAATTAATTTATTCATGAATCTGTAGGGCAAGTCATGAAGAAAATCCAGGGCAAGGCAAAAGGCCAATTACATCTCACTAATTTTCAGTGCAACACCATTGCACTGGATGCAATGCTGTTGTTCAGATATGTTCATCAAATATTTATTTATTTATTGAATATATTTATACCCCACCCCTTCTGCCTCCAGCAGCTCGGGGCGGCTTACATCAGAAAATATATAATACAATAAAAACACAATATAAAACCAATAAAAGAGAACAATAAAAGTGTGCTGAAGACATAAATAATCCCACCCACCCCTTAAACCTCCCTTTGCCAATCCCCCCACCAAATGCCTAGTGGAAACGCCATGTCTTACAGGAGCCAGAGACTGGGAGTCAGTGAACCAGTAGCTAGAGGCAGAGCTAGAAACTGGGAGCCGGAGGGGGAGTCAGAAGAGGAGAGAGCAACAGAAGCATTGTGCCACCTAGCTTCCTGCTGCTAACGGCATGTCTTTATACTGCTGGCAGCCAACCAGAAAGTTGGGGGGCAGAGCTACAGGAGAGATGTATAGGGGGAGAGGCGGGGTCATAGCTAAGCAGGAAAGGGTAAAGAAAGCAAGGCTGGATAGGAGGAAGGCTTAGGTGGTAACTCTGAAGGTCGGTGAGTGCTCTGCAACCCTGGAGGCCTGGAGTTTGAGGCTGGGTCCTTAGAAGCTCAGCAATTGTGTCTTTGAATGAATCCTCAGGCATCCTTATGCACATGACATACATTGACCTTGGTTGGTGAAAATAGTTGTCAATTGATTGTATTACATTCTTTGGATTTCTCCAGTCATTGGAACTGATCCCATGCCCTGTGGATCCCGCATGCATGCACGCGGTTTCTGCATGGCACAATGTGCCGGCAATGGAGATGCACTTTGACTGTGTGTGAGAATGCGCACAGGATCCCCGGGGCATTGGATCAGCCCCACCATACAGTCGGGGTGAAATTCTGTTTCCAAACAGATTCTGTTTTAAATTGATCTGGTAGGTTTGGCCCAAACGAACAAAGATTGGGATGATCACTTGTTCAGATTTTTGTTTGTTGAACTAAACAGAATTTTGTTCATTCATTTGCACATGTGCAAAAAGGTGCCTGGCCATTTTGGCCGTTTGCAAAATGGCTGCAGCCAGATGCAAAATGGTGGTGGCCAACAAAAATTCCGATCAGAAATTCGAATCAGTTGGAATTTCTGTTCAGAATTTTGCCAGCTGGTCTGTTCTCACGAAACCATTTCACAAAAACAGAAGGACTGCTTCAAACCACCTCTATTGTATATTATTTTCAACACAAGTTCACAACAATTGGCAATTATGAAGAAAAATATGCCAGATTCGCTCCATTCAGTGTCTAATACATGGTGGGCTGCCTGTATTGATTATGAGCATTGCTTTGCCAAGTACCTTGAAAGGCTTACAGATGGTATTGAGTAAGTTGTGTGAATTGAACCTGACAACCAAAAAACTGAAGCAATATTGCTGGACTAGTAAAAAAAACATGTCAATATTTAAGCATATTCTAATTCCCATAAATAAATGCAATCTGGTTCTCTAGCACAGATATGCTACTCTTGATGCTGAAAAAGAAAACATTGAGTGCTTTCCTCACTGAACGGGCACAACTGTGAGAGAAATGGAAATAAATTGATAATGAATGTTTGCATGTTGCAGCAAACCTTGGCATTGATCTTCCAGGCCCTCTAAAACATCTGCAGTGATGCAGATGACAAGCCTGAGGCTCTGAGAGAACAAGTTCAGGGTGATATTTTCCTTCCCATCATGGACTCTGCCATAGGTAGCCTGAAAAGCCTTTTCTGCACTCACAGGTCTGACAAACTTTGAATTTTTATGCACCTTCCTTGAAAAGGCTGAAATTGATCTTGGACTCTCTGAATCTTAGTTCTACTGATGTCATCGCTGGTGATATGAAAGATGAATTAATATTCCTCAAATGCATTTACAAAGAGCAGATAATGTTACCATTTCATTTATTAAATAAGCTGCATAAGGTCTCTCTGCAGAAATTCCTCTCCCAACTTGATTGTGGAGCTTTACATATTTTGCTGAATTTCAGCATTTTTGGCCCATTCAGAAAGATCATTTAGCCTGCTCAAATGTGTCAAGAACTACTGCCAGGCAACAATGGCGGGGTTAATGAGTTAATTCAGAGTGCAGCCACGTGAGTTGAGAAGGGCTTAATCCCCGCATGGCTCCATGGCACACTGTGGGGCCAGCACAGGGAGCTGGACAGGTGGTTGACCTCCCCCGTGGGGCAGTGGGGCAGGCAGACTGCTGTCAGATCGCCTGCCACAGCTGGGATGGGCTGAGGTGCTGGCTGCATGAATGGGTGCTTGGCCCTGCCCCCAGTCATGATGTGGCCGTGCACAACGAGCAACAGTGTCTATTTTATTACTTTGTAAAGTGCCAGGTACACTGCTGGCGCTATATAAATGTTTGTTAATAATAATAATAAAATAATAATAAATAATGAATAATAACAGTGTCCGCCATGCAAAGCCCTGCTGTGGAGCTTGCTACGTAGTGGGGCAGAAGAAGACTGGGCACATGGGCTGCCATGCCTTAGGTAGCCTTACCCTATTTCTCTACCTAGATCTCTCTGCCACCTTTGATACTGTCAACCATGACCTCCTCCTGAATTCACTACACTCCCTTTGTTTCCAGGATTCTGTTCTCAACTGGTTCTCTTTGTATCACTCAAAATGCTCCTTCAACGTTTCTCTTGCTGGTACCTCCTCTATGTCGCTTCCACTCTCTGTGGGAGTTCCTCAAGGCTTTGTCCTGTGCCCTCTTCTCTTCTCCCTTTACACTCTGTCTGAGTAAAATAATTGCAACCCATGGCTTCCACCATCACCTGAATGCTTATACACGCAACTCTCTCTCTCCACTCCCACACTCTTCCCCTACATCCAGTCTCATATCATTGACTCATCTCTCTGACATCTCTGATTGGATGTCTCCCTGCCAACTCAAACTTAATATGGCCAAGACCAAACTCCTCATCTTCCCCCCAAAACATTCCCCTCCTACATCCCTCTGAGTTTCCATTGAGTGTGTCACCATCCGGCCTGTCCCTCAGGCACATAGGGCATCTGAGGTGGGACCCCGGGCCCATTACCGGCAGCTACCAGATTTACCGGTTCTCTAAAAACCGGATTCCCGGATTAAATCCGGTATACCGGTACCGGTTTTATTTCATTGATTTCAATGGGGCACTGTGTCCCCATTGAAATCAATGAAATAAATTAATTCCTCCCCCC
>QEPC01012154.1:2547767-2578652 GCA_003113815.1 Sphenodon punctatus
CCCCAGGGATCGGGTCATACTTACCGGCGGCTGCGGGGACGCCGCGGCCGCTGGTGCTGGGGGGTGGGCTCGCCTCTGAGTCTTTTTTTAAACAAAAATCCAGGCTGGGCAGGGTGGGTGGGGGGTGTCCCCCCTTCCACCCGCGCAGCCTGGGAGGGGGAGGGTGTGTGTCAAGATGGGCTGTGTGTCTAAGCAGCGCCACATGGTGAACAAAGGGCCAAACCAGTGTTCATATGAAGATCAAAACACACGTTTCTAAAGACACCCATAGACTGGGATTCATCTTTGACTCCTCCCTCTCCTTTATGCCTTTGATCCAGGCTGTTGTTAAATCCTGTCGCTTCACTCTGTATAATATTGCTAAAATCCTGCCTGCCTCACTGTTTCCGTTGTACAAATCCTAGTCCACGCTCTAGTCATCTCTCACCTTGACTGCTGTAACTTCCTCCTTACTGGTCTCCCCTGCTCTGATCTCACCCTCCTCATCTCCGTTCAGTGCTCTGCTGCCAAAGTCATCCACCTTGCCTGTCACTTTGAGCACATTCAGCCCCTACTCTCTGCCATACACTGGCTCCCTCTAGGTGAACGCATTCAACAGCTCCTCCTGGTCTTCACCTTCAGGGCTCTGCATGGCCTTGCTCCCCCATATCTCTCCACTCTTGTATTCCGCCACACTCCTGCCCAGGAGCTTTGCTCCTCCTCTGCCCCCACCCTCGCCTGCTTGCGACTCCCCTGCTCCTCCAAACATCTTCACTCCTTCTCTCTTGCTGCCCGCATGCCTGGAACTCCCTCCCTGGATACATTCGTTCTTCTCCCTCCCTCCCAATTTTCAAATCCCTCCTGAAAACCTACCTATTCTGTCAGGTCTTCCCTAGCTTATCATGAGTGAAATTGTCCTTTTCCTCTACCCCTCACTCAGAATTTCTTCCCTATAACTAAGTTACTAACTAAGCTAGTTCCCTGTAACTAATCTAAACATGTACACCTGCAACTTCTCAACCTCATGAATGTCTCCTTGTCTCTCCCAATGTTCACCTCTCCCTTGTCTCCCCCTCCCTTATCTCTCTTAGATTGTAAGCCCCATGGGGTAAGGATCTGTCTATAACTATTGATTGTACAGTGCCATGTACACTGCTGGTACTATATACAGAATAAAGAATAATAATAATTTCTGGTTACCAATTGGTAAATCATAATGGAAACTCAAAAAATCAGGACCGGAAGTCAATGTTCTGAGACCAGAAGTAGATATTGCAAAACATGGGATATTGATTAGTACCCTAACATTTTGGGTCAATTTGGGTACCTGAAATTTGACAAGTATACCCATTTTGGTAGATACTCATTATTACACTTATATTAACATTTTGCCAATTTATTTTTGAGTGGAGGAGGCATGACTTCAAATTAACCTTAATATGAGCCCATTGGTTCGGTTTTCAACTTAAGTGGGGACTCCTATGTCACCTTGATGAAATACCATATCTTTCCTGCCAGGCTGCCTTACTGAGGAATAGACACAATAAGTAGATTCTAAATGCAGATATTTGAAATTGTTTATGCATTGGGTTTTTTCCCCCACAGAGATTAGTTTAGCCTCATAGATCTTGCTGCTGTCTAAAGAAATTAAGTCTAATTGTATTTTATTTAAAGTAGTACACTTTGTGCACCATCTGGGATGCTGTTATTAGACACTGAAAAAAGTTGGGTCCATCTGCACTTTTTCCTTTTGTCAATAAGCATTTGATTCCTCCTTTGTCTTACAAAGTTTTAATTTTCACATAGTAGAGAAACCTTGCACTTGGTTCTCATTGATCTTAGAACAAGGTGTTTTTTTAACAGAACCAAAATAGTACGTTCGCATCTCCAAGAGATTTCTGTGCTTATACATATTGCAAATAATCAGTACCTTTTGACCCAAGGTCATAATCTTAGTAGAATTGACAATCCTATGGTTGTTTTCTGTAAGGAAACTCGGTTTGATATTATGGAAGAGAGCAGCAGGGGATGGATCTTTTGGGAAATTAGATGCTACTACTTGATGAATTTAAATGTATTCATATGTAAGCGTTAATCATGAGTTTTCATTTGTTCTCTTTGAAATTAAATGCAGAAGAAATATGAAATAATTAACAATGGGATCGTGGTCATTGATACTAACATAGAGGTCTCTCCCGCCATCATAAAATTCAGACATTTTGGGGATGAAATGCAGCAGCTGTTTAACAGCACACAGACATTTTGGAAGGAAAAGGAAGGAAACTATATCATTAATACTACATGGAAAAAGTAGATTGGCAGAATGTAGTGAGTTATCCAATCTGGAATTTAGACAACTGGGCTGCCATTCCCACTCTTGTACAAACTGCCATGGCATTTTTCATGGGCACAAGACATGAAACTTTGGGTATATAAAGAGGTTTCATCCTGCTGTTCTTTGGATGATTCTCCTGTCACTCTCATTGACTTCCTAAAAACTGCTAATGATTTACACTAGGAATCAGCCTCAAGACCCCCAAGGAACATGGTATCCTATTTCTGAGACCTTGGTTTGATTCTCTGACCGTATGCCTAGTTTGCTGAATGGCAGGTTATAGTTGTTAGGAATGGGCGAACAGAACGGAGTTCGGAAATTCGGTTCAGTTCAGTTTGAAATTTGAGTTCAGTTTGGAAGTTCAGTTCAGTTGACCGAACAGACCGAGTTCGGTCAAATTCCGAACTTCCGAACCAAGTTCGGCCATTCAAAACCAAGTTTTTTGGTGTGCGTTGCCACTAGGGATGGGCGAACAGAACTGAGTTTGGAAATTCGGTTCAGTTCAGTTTGAAATTCGAGTTCGGTTCGGAAGTTCAGTTCGGTCAACCGAACAGACTGAGTTCGGTCCGAACTCTAAACTTCCGAACCGCGTTCGCCTATCCCTAATAGTTGTTACAGTTTAGCAACTAGCTCCATCGATAATTGCTACTCTGTGTGGAATACACAACCTTCTGCACTGACAGCCTCACTCCTGAATTTCATTATGGAATCACATCCTACAGGACAATTTCCCAGATTTGGGTGCATTGCCTTGTGGGGAAAATTCTGGTACATGACAGGGCTTCTGGGTCTGTATTTTGATCCTCATTTCTGCCTTTAAAATGTGTCACTGCTGCTTTCTAGACATGTCCCCTTTTCACCCTTATTCTTTGCAGAGATTACAGCATGCCTTGCAGCAGTAATGATGGGAGACCACAGAGTTGATGCTCAGATTCTGAGCATTGTTACTGAGGCTGTAATGAATACCCAGGAGGTTGTAGACATCTAGTTGGAGTCTGGGAGCAGGGCTCAATTTGCTGACTCAGAGGAGGGCTGTGCAGAGAGGCATGCTGGTTTCTTCTGGTTCCCATCACCAATTGCCACACGGTAATTTGTTGCACTTCAGACAATTCGTGGCCGAGTGCTGAGATACCTGCTGTGAAGACGGGTCCATTTCTGTAAATTGCTACTGAGAAAACATTTCATGAAGACAAGGTGTAACAGAGAGGAGTGTTGCTTTCTGAATTATCAGGGTGGCTATTTGCAAACTCTTAAGGAGGGAGAAATAATGAAACTGGCTGATTGTTGATGATTCCATGGGGAATTTATTCTAAAGCTTTAGTTAAACATTCCTACCACACAATTAGATGTCAATGTATACGTGACATGAAATGTTTCAATATAGAACTGAGTAACTTCTATAAAAAGTGGTGTGTCCTGGGGATCTGTATTGGGACTGGTGCTGTTTAATGTATTCATCAATTATCTGGAAAAGAGCGTTAAGAGTGAGGTGATCACATTTGCAGATGACACCTAGTTATTCAAGATAGTTAAAACACTGTGAAGCAGACTGTGAAGAACTGCAACAGGATCTTACGAGACTGGGTGCCTGGGAATCTAAATGGCAGATGAGATTTAATGTGGACAAGTGCAAAGTGATGCACATAGGAAAAAATAACCCAAAATAAAAAGTACACAATGCTGGGTACTAAGCTAGGAGCTACCCCTCAGGAAAAGGATCTGTGAGTGATTGTGGACAATACTGAAATCCTCAACCCAGTGTGCAGCAGTGGTCAAAAAAGCAAACAAAATATTAGGAATTATTCGCAGAGGATAGAGAATAAAACTGAGGATGTCATAATGCCTCTATACAAATCGATGGTGCGACTGCACCTGGAATATTGTGTGCAGTTCTAGTCGCCCCATCTCAAAAAAGACAGCTGAACTAGAAAAGGTACAGAGAAGGACAACAAGAATGCTAAAGGGTATGGAACGGCTTCCGTACAAAGAGAGGCGTGACAAGCTTAGAGAAGAGGAGACTGAGAGGGGACATGATAGAGACTTTTAAAATCTTGAGTGGTGTGGAATGAGTAGATAGGGAACAGTTATTTATACTCTCAAATAGTACTAGAACTAGGGGACACACCATGAAAATAGCTGCCAGCAGATTTAAAACAAATAAAAGGAAGTACTTCTTCACTCAACACATAATTAACTTATGGAATTTGTTGCCAAAAGATGTTGTCAAGGCCAGTAGAATAGATGGGTTTTAAAAAGGACTGGATAAGTTCTTAGAGAGTAGGTCTATGAATGGCTATTAACCAAGTAGTTTACAGGATGAACTTGTTACTGTCGGGAGCTGGGAGTGAATAACGAGGAATGGATTGCCCATTGTGACTGTTGGTTCTTCTTCCATGCAATCGAGATTGGCCATTGTTGGAGGACAGGATGCTGGGCTTGGTGGATCATTGGTCTGACTCAGTATGGCACTACTTATGTTCTTATGTTCTTAAGTGAGAATTACCACTTTTATCAGTATACACACTGGGAAGCTAAACTCCTCTGTCAGGTACACATCCACAAAAAATCATCTGGTTTGCACAGGTTACTAAACTTCAATATAGCCTATAGCCATCACTAAGAACATCAGAAGTGCTGGATTTTGAACCCTGTCATTTGCCAGTGAAGTCACGGCAGAATTCTGTTCGCACCGGCAGTACTTCTGGAATCCGGAACCTCCCCCTGCTGTGTCTTTGCCTTATGGGAGTTACTACCATCAGGTGTGAATGCAGTATCAGTCAGACCAATGATCCATCAAGTCCAGCATCCTGTTGCCAACAGTGGCCATTCTTGGTCGCTTCAGAGTAGTACCAAACAGGTCATAATGGAGTGATCCATTCCCCAGCTGTTCATTCCTGGCTCCCAACAGCGACATGTTACATCCCCCAACCTACTTGCCTAATAGCCATTAATAAACCTATTTTCCAAGAACGTATCCAATCCTTATTAAACCCAGCTACGCTACTGGCCTTGACCACATCCTCTGGCAACAAGTTCCACATGTTAATTGTGGATGCTAGAGCATCAGTCTACATTCTGGCCATATTACAGGAGTGAGCAACGTTTCCTAATCCTGAGAGCCCCATCCATTTAGCCCAATGGGACCAAAGAGCTGCATGTGCTCTAAAATGACAGTTTGCCCACTTAACTCCTATAATGAATGTATGGTTTCCAGTTCTTGCAATTGTATTACAACTGTATTGCAAGTCTTATGACTGCAGTTGTACTTAAAGTCTACAATTTCAAGACTTACAAAAAACTAAGGATGGGCGAATGTGGCTCGGATGTTCGGAGTTCGGACCGAACTCAGTCTGTTCAGACGTCCGAACCAAATGTCCGAACCGAACTCTTGAATGACCGAACAGTTCGGTCGTGTTCGGATGGGTTCGAATGAGATCAGGGGCAGGAAAAACGTCTTTTCAGGGCCAAAAATTAGGTTTCGGTTTCATTTCGGTTTCGGTTTCGATACCGCTATTTTTGACTGTTCAGCCAAGTTCAGCCAACCAGAACTCAGCTGAACCGAACCATCGAACCCGAACTCGGGTTTCGAACCAAACGACCGAACATCCAAACATCCGAACCGCATTCTGTTTGCCCATCCCTACAAAAAAACAAAAGTCATGAAAATCTTGTACATATGACTCTCAGCTGTCAGCCCAACAATGACAATAGGAGTAAATGATTACATTCATCTGGTTTCAGCATGTAAAGTAGTCAAGTGTTTGACAACAGTGACTGTTAATACACGGACGGAGGTTGGTGGGGGGTGGGCTTTTTGGTTTTACATGGACACACATCCACCTCCACCCATGGAGCCTCCTCCGTTTTCCCGAAGGGCTCTGTGGGTATAGGTGGGTGGAGGTGGGTGTGCACCAGGAGCATGCATGCACAAACACCCACCGCCCATAGTGTTTACATGGACACACACCTGCCGCACATCCGTCCCGCCCCCACCGCCGGCCGTGTACATGGATTGCCCCACCACATACCCACCCAAACACCGAGTAGTGGGGGGTGTCCGAGTAAAAACAGCCAACATTGTGGCAGGCTTGGAGACACTGAGTAGAATCAGAATTTGAACTTGGGACTCCCAGTTCAGAATCTCCACATACTATCCACTGGGCCACATTGGTTGACATGAAATTAAATGTTTCATAGAGCTGAGTAAGTGAGAATTATCAATTTTATCAGTATACACTCTGGGAAGTTAAACTACTCTGTCAGGTATACATCCACAAAAAATCCTAGTATTCTTGTGTTCATTTTTATCAGTGTATGCTGGCTGTGAAGATAAGCTAGAAAATGTGACTGCAGTGTATAGTAATGGCTCAAAAATGAAAATAAAAATAACATGAGCATTTTAAAATGTATGATTTTTATAAGCCTTGTGATTAATATGGATATGACTCATGCTTTCTGAATGTTTTATAGTCTTCCTACTCCAAATAGGGTCTTTGTAATTTATTTTTTAAAAATAAGTAGGTGCCATTGCTAAAACTTAGCATCTTTTGATTAAACTTGGAAATTTTAAAATTGAAAATAATTAGGAAAATAATCAATTAAAAAAGATATGGCACAAGCCCTGTTGTGTCATCAGTTTGTATGAAATGCTAAGGGAGGGAGGGAGGGAGAACTTTGAAGATTTGCTTTTCACTGTGGCATGAATTAATGTTCAGGCTGCTGAACTGAAATAGGTTTGCATAAGTTACTGCTCTCAATAACCATTTTGAGTTTCATTTTATACAGAGAAATTAGAATTTTGAGTTGTTATTGGAAGGCCACTCTCTCCTAAAGCAAGATTATAATGAGAGAGTTACCTCTTGTTACAGGATCTCTGGATTTGACGGCATTCTCATGTATTGTTTACCTCATCTTAAATTCTTTTCAAGTGACAAACTGAATTAATGCCATATTAAATGCAGGCAGCTCTGTGGATGCAATGCTATGGTGGGGATATTTTAACTGCATATAAAAATAAAGATATTTAAAGTTACACATTATACATCAGCTATAAGTCTGCCTTCTTGCAAGTCTGAAGCAATATTTGCTATAATCCAGTGTATCTACATTTCATTACATACAGAAATACAAACTGACCCAATCTCAACAGCAAAGCGTTCTGAATCCAGTAACTCAGCCTCCTTCTCAACTCACCTCCTAAACTTTCTCTCCCCTCCCCTTTCTGCCCGCTAGAAAAAAATGTAGCTGGGTAGGCTTTAGTGCCTTTAAATCTTCACTCCGTATTGCAGTCTACTGGGGCTTTTTTTCCTTCAGTTAATGTATTTACTTAAAAATAAAACTGCCTGTGTGATGTGAGATCCAAATGTGTTTTTGTACGTACATGATGTTATCAGACATGCCAATAAATTGTAGTCAATGTGTGTGTTTATTTGAACGACCACCTGTTGAATTAAACATATTTTATTTTATTTCTAAAAGTTTTCCAGATGTGCAGTTTCATAGTTCCTTAGGCAGTTGCCTATGTTGAATCTGTTGATGTCTGTTAGTTACTATGTATGTTAACAAATGAGATGATAGTCTGCTATAGCCCAAACCAGCAGGTCTGAAATGAGCAATCACGGTGAATGCTGTTTCTGTTGGAAATGGATCATTCGCCTTCACTTGCAAGACAAGGAAACTTAGCAGCTTTTCGCTATTTTTTGCTTGTCCCTATTTGGGAATCACAATTGTTCGGTACTTCAGACCCCGCCCCACTGATCTGCCATGCACCCCTCAAGTCCACACACCCGAATTCCCGAATGCCCCACTAAATCTATTTATCTGTCTGTCTGTCCTAATCTATCAATGTGCTTCCCTAATGCAAAATGAACTGAACTGCTAATGCT
Source organism: Sphenodon punctatus (assembly GCA_003113815.1). Classification (NCBI taxonomy): domain Eukaryota; kingdom Metazoa; phylum Chordata; class Lepidosauria; order Sphenodontia; family Sphenodontidae; genus Sphenodon; species Sphenodon punctatus. Next base: position 2,555,967 of record QEPC01012154.1, read on the forward strand.
ACGGTTTATATACTGGCTAATTGATGTAAAATTGACAGAAAGTGCCGTAAATCAATGGAAAATGACAAAAACTGTTAGACACCGATCTCAGCAATAGCGGAATCACGGAATCAAGAAATAGTGAGGAAATACCGGTGAACAGTCGCAAACACCCCCAAAAGGTAGGTGTTTCCAGAAAGTACAGGAACATTTCTTGCCTCAGCACTACGCACCAGATAGTGTTCACCTGCTTGTTTATTAGGTGCTCGTCCCCACCAACCATGTGGCCACCCTCCCCCCAGACATGCATCCCCCTCTCATGGTGGAGTCTTATACCATGTGGAGCTGCCATGGAGGTGAATGTAGGCTAATGTGAGCCCACATGTTCACGTCCTCTCAATTAAGTTGCACATACAGGTCCGCCAGCACAATAGAGTCTCAGGCAAAGAGCCAAGAGCATTCAAAGAAGTGACCTTTTCCTGACCCACTCTCCACTCTTGCTCTCACCGACAGTCTTCCCCCCGCCCCCCCAGTACTTATGTAATAGCTATCAATGGACCCAATGATGGACCGTTGGTCTGACTCAGTATGGCATTTCTTATGTTCTTATGACCTATCCTCCATGAACTTATCCAATCCTTTTTTTAACAAACCAAGAATGAATTAACTTTCAACCAGCTTTCTCTGATCCTCCCACAAGCGGAAGCTACTGGGAAGCCTCCTGCCACAAAGTGGGCCAGGAATATGTGCTGTCTTTCCAGCACAGCCCTCCCCCATGCTAGGCTTACCAAACCTGCACCTCCCAGCTCTCAGTAGGGTTGAAGACGTGGCCAAGTAGTGTCCCTCCTGTCCCAGCCAGTAAGGCGGCATTGCGGTTTCCCCTCCTCAAGTGATTGTTCCAGAGCTCAGCCATCAATACGTTTCACCACTAGTAGCCGCCTGCTTTTATCAACTCTGTCGTGTTTAATGGCCCTGTCCTCTGAGGATGATTTAAGCAGTGCCAGACCATCTCTATTGGATTACGATCCAGAGACCTGATGAAAGAGAAGCTGATGCGTTAAATCTCAGAAAGGGCAACTACATACTCATGTAGGCAATCAGGAATACACTAGACTTCGTTGACATCCTGCCAGGGAAAATAACCATAAACAAACATGAAACAGACCTCATTATTTTCAACAGTTTCCGCTGTGTGAAATGTAAAGGCATGTATAAGAGGCTTTTTAAAAATCCTATTAGTTAGTTCCAGAAATTCTTTAGATAGTCACTCTGGGATTGTCTCGCTGACATCCTTAGTTGGCAATGTCACTTTGGTATTGCTGAGGTGGTTTAGGACTCACACACTTCAACGTGAATTGGCATTTCAAAAGCCTTACTGCTGACATTGGTGCGTATAATCCTGTTTTGAAAGTAGAAACCTGAGGGAGTAAGCACATATTCTCTTGCAGTAAAAAATCCTGATTGTGCCACCCACCTGGAATGTTGCAATTATTTACTTAGCTCCAGCAATGCACCTGGCAGTGTACAAGTATTAATTAAGAGACAGGTCCATGCCTAGGAAGAGTTAAACCCCACTCTGACTGTGCGTACTCCTGGAGAGGCTGCCCCAATCAATACAACCGATAATATTATTCCCAATTCCAAACAACATACTCCTGATTGCCAAAATTCGGATCCTCTAGGGTATAATATTGGATTGGTTGATTAGGGCAGCCACTCCAGGAGTCAGCACAGTTGGCTTGGGGTTTCCCTCTAAGGCGGTGGGAAGGGTGAGCAGTGGCACCTTACTGCCTAGGGCAGCAGGGACACCATTTGTCCACACCCTCCCCAATCTAGGAAAGACAAGGCAGAGGGGACCATAGGGAGAGACAGGAAAACATTCACAAAGTTGACAAGTCACAGGTATACGTGCTTAGCTAATAGTTACTGAGGAGACCCTGAATGATGGGACAGCAGAAGGAGCATCAGTGAGGAGTCTGAGACAGCATTTGTAACTAAGCTGAGCACATGCACAAGCACCTTTGTAATTAAGCCAACCACCTTTGTAACTAAGCACCTTTGTAACTAAGTCAAGCACATGCACCTGAGACCTCACGAGTTCATGTATGTATCCTTGTCTCTTCCTCTGTTCTTCCCCCCCTCCCCCCACAACGTCTCTCTTAGGTTGTAAGACTGTGAGGGCAGGGGTCGTGTCTCTTTCTTACAATTGTAAAGTGCCAGGTACATTGCTTTCACTATATAAATGCTTAATAATAATAATAATAATTAATAATCTGTGGGGGAGTGGATCTAGGGGAAACCTCGAGGTAGATTTATAGGAGGGATATGAAAACTGAGAGGGAGGAAGCAGAGCCACTAAAAACCATGGGATTGCTTAGGAGGAAATTCTGAGCGTAGGGAGCTGAATGGAAGAAAGGGCAAAGGCATTTCAGGAAGTAGGGGAGTTTGGGGTTTTTCTGGGGTTGTTGTATAACTGTCCATCAAGTGATAAATAGGCCTTAATGGTGTCTCTTAGAATTGCAGAGCCGTAGGATTCAAAGGGATTTCTAGTGTCATCTAGTCTGATGCCCCTGCTTAAAGGCAGGAATTAGGATGCTCTTTACTTGGCATTGCAACATTTGGGGAGGTGGGGGTTTCAGGGCTGGCAGGAAATCAAAAGTAGGGTCCCACTCTCAGGAAATGCAGGGAGCCTCTGTGGAGAGTGTTGAAGAAAACTGTGTGATGAGGACAGGAGGGCTAGGATGGTGTGCACATGGCATGAGTCTATCTCCATAAACCTAGTTTCCCTTCCCCTTTAGGAGGGAAGTGCTCCTTGATCTGCCTTGCCTGGCCCAAGTCCTTGTTCCTCAACTTCCTGTCACATTTCCCCCTATTTTCCTTGGCTTTCCCCAACACCCATGCTGCACTGTAGCGGGGAAGAACCCACCAAAAAGAGACTTCCATTAAATCTGACAACCTCTGCAGCCACAGGGCTATAAGATGGCCTTGAAAACTGGGGGCTGAGGTTACCTTAGTAAAGCCATATTTAGGCACATAAAAAAATAGCCTGATCTTCAAAATGGCTGAGCTGTGAGCACCCAGTAACCCCCATGTTGGCTTTGCTTTCCTTTTGTGCCTGTTAAAATTAAGATGGTGATGGTGATTATATACTATATAGCAATACAGTAGAACAAGAGGGTACACCTTAAAGGGGGCGGGGCTGGGAGCACATAATGCTGGTGCTCTGCAATCTGCACTGGTTGCCTACTGTCTTCCGGGCACAATTCAAGGTGCTGATTTTGATCTTTAAAGACCTAAGCAACTTAGGACCCACCTATCTGGCAGATCACCTGGCCTACCATGTCCCATCATGTCCTTTGCAGTTGGCTAGGGATGCCTGTCTGGAGGTACCGGTTTATAACCTCGTCTCCATGGCAAGGAGGATGTTTTCTGCAACCACCCCGCAGCTGTGGAACTCTGTCCCCTGGGAGGGTCACTTATATCCCGGCTTGAGCACCTTTAGGAGGCCTTTAGGAGGCAGTGTAAAACTATTTTATTCATGAGGTGCTGGGCAGTGGGGTTAGGGGAAGTTGAGGTGGAGAGGGACGGGGGGATGGTGTAGGGTTGTGGGGTATTTTATGTTTTTATATTTTTGGTGGTTTTTAAATTGTCTTTTATATTTTGATATTGTAAGCTGCCGTAAGCTGCCATTGGCGGGAAGGGCAGGGGTAAAAATTAAATTAATTAATTAATTAAAATAATTAGTTGGGCCACCAATGAGTTTTACGCATCCACACCAGTGGAATATGTCACACGCTGAGATAGCATACACGTGTGACATTACCGGTCCAGAGGGTTCTTAGCCAAAAGGGAAAAGGTAGAATCTCTGTGCCACCCACCTAATATTCTGGCAGAACAAAGAGTAACCCTTCGTGCTAAGATTGCTGACTGCAGTAGAACTGCAACCGGGTACCCAGCAAGTCAGGCACCACATCAAATCTGGGGTGCCTGACTTGCCATAGTTGCATTTGGGCACTGATTGGTCACCTCATCGCCAGGCTGCTTCTCCTCTAGTCCTGGTGGCTGTTTGTTGCTTTCTGCTCCTTGCTCCTCTCCAGCCCACACATTGCTCAGCTGAGGTGGGGACTTCTCCGCTTGCCTTTTTCTGAGCTGGAGGGGAGCAAAAGGGCCTCCTCCCACCTACATGCACCCCCATAATGGGTCCCCTGTTCCCCAGGGGGGCCCATATCAGTGGTGGGCATGGACCCTGTGCGCACCCCCATTTTGGGTCCCCCTGGGAACGGGGGACCCATTAGGGGTTGCACAGAGGTGGGAAAGAGGCCTCTTGTTCTTCCCAAATCCCAATCAGGAAAAGCTAAGTGAGGAAGTCCCCAGCTCAGCTGAGCAGCATGTGAGCCAGGGAGGAGCAGTCAGCAGCTACCAAGATGGGAGAAGCAGCAGCCTGGCAATGAAATGAGTCAGCCTAGGGAGCTGCAGGTGCTGGGATCAGCATCCTTGGGCATCAGGGCATGCCCCAGTATTACCTAAAGTTTGATATCGTGATCAGATACAGGGCCCCTTGGGATGGGATTTTACCCACCCTAGGATTCAGCAATTGATCTTCCTGCTGGGGGATAGAGACCTGGACAGGACTAAATTGGTAGCAATCTTTGCCCACAGATTAGCGAAGGTTCGGAAGGAGAAAGAATAAGTGATACTTTACCTTGATTCTTTAGCTTTTGGATGGGGAGCTGAGACTGAATTTATCAGGAGATAGGATGGGTGGTAAAGTGACCTCGTTGAATTCTATACACTTGCCGCAAGCATGATTTCTAGGTATCTATTATTATTCTCCGTTGCTATGCTTGTTTAAGTGGGATAATGTTAATTTTATTGTGGAATAATGTTTTAGTATTTATTATTATTCTATTGCTTTAACTCTGTGATTATAAACTATTCTGTTTATTGTGTTTATTTGTTGTTGTAAGTGCTGATTGCTTATTGTATGTCTGGAGTTGTGATAGCCATGGGGTTTACAACTAATAAATTACTTACTTACTTATCTACATTTTCAGACACCCAATGGGGGCCAGGTACTCTGTTTGGTGCCTGGGCAATGGAGGTGCCAGAAAATGCAGGTATTAGGCACGGGTACGTAGCAAATGTCCTACTCACTGCAGCTCTAGCCTGCAGAGGCTTCTTATAGCCGTACACCAGGGGGAGTGGAGAAACAGTCTTCCTGGTCCGAGAGTTATTGTCAACCCCATTGCAGCCATGTTTTCAAGCTTGTCTGAGTCCCCATTGGTCAATGAATGTCCTGCACTGGATATATAAAGCATATCCTCCCCCCAAGATTCACACATTTGTTATTTTTAAGTCAGATATTACTTCATAAGTTTCCTCAAGTGGACTTAATGCTATGCCTGAAGTTTTAAACTAAGTAGATGGTCTGGAGAACATGCTGTAATGTAAAGAGATGTCTCCTGGCCCCTCAATATGGATCAGGCCCAATCCCATTAGTGCACATGCCTTATCTCCTCAAATCAGCTAGTGAGCTGACAGCAGGCAAAGGCCTTCATGTCTGAACACGTTTCCAAAGGGAGCATCACTTACTGGAAGAGTCCATATAGGCTGCTTTTACACGAGCGCCGCCCGCGTGCGCCTGTAATCCTGTGGCATGTAAAAGTGCCGCGGGCAGCGTTTAGACACGCCTTGATGCGCCTTATTTCCGGTTGCGCATTCTTTAAGACCACAAATTAAATACCTCAATATCGAGGTATTTAATTTGCAGTCTTAAAGAATGAACGATCAGAAATATGGCGCGTCTAGGCGTGTCTAAACGCAGCCCCTGGCACTTTTACATGCCACAGGATTACAGGCGTGAGTAGGCGGCGTTCATGTTAAAAGCAAACACAGTTAGGCTTTGTGACACAATCCTGCATGCCTCGCTCTAAGGGTGGAGGATTGAACTAACCAGCCTAGTATTCAAGCACAAGTGAGTGGAAGGGAAGTGTAGTTTTGGTTTGAGACTCTGCTTTCTGCTGCCTGTCACAGTGACCCCGTACCCTGGTGACCACAAGGCTTGATTTTTGTAATTCTCTTTTCTATGAACTTCCAGCGGTACTTCTCTGTTGCTTGCAGCTTTTTCCGAATGCAGCACCATGGCTCAAGTGCTTACTGTTTGAGCAGCATGATCAGTTCTCTGCATTGGCAGCCTGTGGAGTGGCAGACTGAATTCAAGATTGTGCTGTAGGACCCTGAATAGTTCAGGCCCTTGCTATATTCATTTCAAGACCTTCTCCTGGAGCCTTGCCCTGGTGATTAACTGCACTCGGAAACCATCCACTGTTTGGGGACCCTGCCATTGCACCTTGAGTTGGGGGGTGGTAGGACCTTTGCTGTGACAGGCCCCACGGTGTGGAACTCGCTTCCTCCATCCTCACCTTTAAAAAGCGCCTGAAGATTTGTTTATTCGCCCGGGGCTTTTAAGATTCGCTGCTGGTTCCCTTTAATGGGGACAATCCAGTGGCCTGTGAACGCCGACCCTGATGCGCAGCGCACAGCCAGAATGCAGACGCTCAGATGCGCATGTGGTGCGCACCACAGTCGTGCGGGGCAGGCTGCATAGGCCGGGGTTGCACTTTTGCCCCATGTGGCACCGCGTGTGCGTCTGACTGTGCACCACACATCAGGGTCAACGTAAACAGGCTGCTGGCTTGTCCCCAGCGTGTTTTCACTTCCCTCTTTACTTTCCCCCTTTTCATTTTTTTAAAAAAAAATAGATTTCTATTTTAAATGGATTTTATGTTGTTTTATATTTTATGTTGTGAAGCACTCTGAGTGCCATTTGTCAGGGGGGCAGGATGCTACAGAAATAAAATTATTATTATTTGTTATTTATTTATTACAACCTTGGTGTAAATCTGCTAATGGAGTTGCTTCAAGTTTGAAACTCTATGCAGCGGAGAATGGAATTAGACCCCTTGCAAAGCTGGGTGCTGTTTTCAGCCATCTGGTCCCCAAATGTATGTATTGGAGCTACTTGAATCTGGAGACCTTCTGTTGCCTCGCAGTGGTTGTCACATTGCTCTGCATGTGATAAAGAGCCTGTAAATGGAAGGTGCCCAAATTCTGTGCAGCCCCACTTATTAGAGAGAGGATGGATGCTCTGCTGAGAATGCAGAGTGCAATGGCATTAATCTCTCCAATGAAAATGTATTTGGGCAGGACATTAGCGCACATATGGTGGGGGTTTTTTCACCTACAGCACTATACGTCCGTTTGCAGCTTTAATTAATCAATTAAGATTAGTGCACTTTGTAATCAATTCCAGAAGAGATTGATGCAATTGCACCACTTACATGAAGAATGTCATAGGCACAGCCATTGTACAGCTGGGTTTCACTTTGGGTTTGCTCATAGCTTCTTAATGGCAGGAATATTTTAGAACTGCAGTCAGGAAAATTGTATCACACAATATGCTTTATATCTTTGCACATCCTGGTTAGAGGATAACGTCACTCTTTCTGATGTATCCCTCTGCTCCTCCCTCTGGTTCAATAGCTGGCAAAGTAGCCCATTTCCAACGGCTTTCTGTTGCTGAGGTATAATTAAATTGTGTCCCAGTAGTGAAGGTTTCTAAATGATGATGAGCCAAAACTAATTGTATTGATTTGTTTATTACTAGCTTAGGAAGCTCATCAAATAAATGGACTGAAACTATTTCCATATTCTTATCTGTTTGGCAAATGAGAAATAAATAACACTTCCATATGCCTGTTTCATAGTGTCACAGCACTAATACTAATTCTAGGATCAAAAAACCTTTGATTGAAGAGCTAAGGCCCTTACAAATTCACTCATCCTCCAAAAAGGACGGGAATTGTAAGTTAAGGTGCTCACCTTAACTTGCTTGCCGTATAAGCAATAAAGATGTTGGACAGTCACATATTGTGCTCACTTACAACTTAGGCTCCATGCACGCACACTTTGCCTTGGTTTTTCAGCACCGGTCCTCTTCCTCTGCAGGTTGGGGGCAACACTGAAGTTGAGGACAAAAAGCTTCTCCCCGCCCCAACATTACACACTTGATCTCCGTCTTCACTCTTGCCACAATTTCTCCTTTGTTCATAGCTCCTTTCTTAAGCAACAGCTGAAGTGTATCTGCTCCCTGCACAGGTGACTAAGGGCAGGTGAATATTTGTCCTAGTATGTGTCAGAGCCACTAACCTGGGACACCGTTGGGGAGTGGGGGGAGGGCTCTGGGGTCTGGTAGCACACCAACGAGACACTCCTCCTGCTTGCGGCTGCGCTGCTGTGCCATCTGCAGCAGAGGGGGCAGCAGCAGCAAGTCCCCTCGCAGCATCAGGTTGCCAGGACAACACAATCGCATGCCTATCCCATGGATCCCCAGCCGTCGACCTCGCGTGATGCAAGGTCAATGCCTGTTGAGCCATCAGAGCTTGAGAAGCTAGCCCCTATGAAAGCTAAGTCTGGTTTTGTCTTTGTTCCTTGTGTAGAGTCTGAGAGTTATATTAGTACAATTGTTGTGGGTCCCTTGTGTATTTCCTCGTGAGTGAGCGTGTGAGTGCATGGTGAACGTAAAGAGTTTCAGCCCTCCCCCTCCTCTGGGGTCCTTCCCCTCTCCCTTTGAGATTTCAAGCCCTGCTCCTTCCCCTTCTGAACCTGGGTCCCCTTCCTACCATTCCCCACTGCCATCACCTACCTCCCCTTCCCCTGTGGACTGGTGTGAAACTGGTATACATGTGCAATGAGAGGGTATACTCCAGCTGAGCCTGCTCTGTCCCCTATGATGATAGAGGCCTGATCTCCTTGAGATCTAAGGGCCATCACACTATCCTGACGGGCTTGTTTCCCAGGTACACCCTAACAGAGCATGGTAAGCAATCCCTCGTGCGTGCCTCTCCTTTCCCTTTCTTCCCCCCTTCCCCGTGACAGTATGGCTTGCATTGAAGTACTGTACTGTATTGTGGGGGTGTGAGAATGAGAACTGAAAGAAGTACTACTGCTGGCAGTCAGATTCCCCTGCTTCTCTACTAACACTCCTTCGTTCCAAAGCCCTGCTTGCTCAGTATTCACAAAAATCACCCCATGGTCTCAGTACAGCTGTTTATTTTGGAATGACCTTTCTTGCCACTTCTTTTTAAGTGGACCATCGGAACAAGTATGGAGATGCTGTGTCCATGCCATGTTGAGAAAACGACAACGGATGGGAGGTTTCCAACAGAATTGTCGGACACCGCCGCATGTAGTTTCAGGCATAATGGCACACAAGCTAAGGCAGGAGCCTTAACTTTCAATTTCCATGCTTTTTGGAGCATGAGTGAACTTGTAAGAGCCTTAAATCCTCTTGTATGAAGGCTTTTTGATCCTAGAATTCCCGTTTTTTGAAAGGGGAATGTACACTAAATTCCCCATCCTACAACACTACCAACTTTAGTTTCATTGCAACTTGCAAGCACCCAGTGAGTTTTCCTTTATCCCAAACTTTGTCAGTTCCAGATTTCGTGATGTTTTTACACCTGGGAACAAACTCATCATTTTCCACAACAAGAGAGTGGAACAGGATATTACTTAGGAGATCCTTCCTCAACTGATTATTTCAGTTGCAGCTACAAACTTACTAACTTACATAGCAGAAGGAATTGCATCCTACTCACATACCAGTTATCAGTATACATGATAATCTATGATCTCTCCTAACTCCATCCCTTCTTGCAGTGAGTTTCCATTTCATACGTAGGTTTCACATTTTTATTGTGGGGTGGGGACAGGAGAGAGTTTTCTATCCTACACCCTGATTGCACCCCATTTTAGGATTCTCCTCTACGTATATCCTACTCAATAATACCCATTTTCTTCTCTATGAAAAGGTAGAGGAACACGTTGTGGTACCCCTTGGGCAACAGCAGGAGCAGTGACCTTCACCCTAGATGGTGGAAGAGGGGGATGAGGGACAGAAGTAGGGAAGAGGCATATGTTTGCAAATGAAGGTGGTCAGGAAGCTTCACAGTATCCTTCCACACATGTTACTCCAGTCCCACTAGAATCTTTACATGTTGGCTGCCACAAGTCTTCATTTGCACAACTCCTGCACCTGCACTGTTTGGAGGGCATTAGGGACCCCAGTACAGGGGGTAGAGGTGCCATTGAGGCAGCATGCTAGCACCGTGGGTTGCCTTTCTGTCCAGTTTGGGAGCTATACTATTGCCAAACTCCATGCCCACTGGCACAGGGGGTGTGGCTTCTTGGCAGTGCAGGGTCCTGGTCTCTGGCATTAAACCTAATCCTGGTGGATCCACAAGCACATGTGTGGGGAGGAGAGCTGAGGACTGCAGTGTGGTGCAACTAACTCAGTCAGGATCATTATCTTCTCTATGAGGGTACAGGATCATCTATGTATATTAAAATCTCCATGAATACCCTACACATGAATACCCATTCTCTTCTATCCTCTATGAGAGGGTAGAGGGACACATACATAAAACATCCACATGTTCACTGTACATATAATCCACATCCATTCTGACATAACTTAAAAATCTTACTCTCTCCATCACATCTATGTATAATAACATCTCCATGTATATCCTACGCACAGATACCCATTCTCTTCTCTATGGGTAATTTCAGACGTGCACGAGGCACGTCCAACCACACACCCCGTCCAACCACACATCCATTTCGGATCCCGGTCAGGAATCAGTCCGGCCATCCTTTAGACATGCCGGCTGATTCCTACAGAGGATCGGGAAGGGGGCGGAGCTGCACGGTGCGATGTGCGGCCGCACAGCCCCGCCCCCCTGCACTCCCCTGGCCGGCCACCCTCCAGGAGACGGGTGGGTGCAGCAGTCAATCTAGGGTCCGGGCCATGGTCTGGGATCAGCGGAGGCAACAGACGTTAATTTCCGCTGATTCCGGACCGTAGTCCAGCTAACCACGGTTCTGGACCTCTGGGTGGCCAGAGGTCCAGAACCGTGGTCAATGTGTTTCCTGCGGGGTGTTCACCATGGTGAACATCTGGCGGAATGCACTACAGACGTTACGGTACCGTGGCCACCACAGGGGGTTCACTGTGGTTGACCGTGGTATCATAACGTCTGAAATTACCCTATGAGAGGGCAGAGGGACAAATACATAAAAAGTCTGTATGGTTTTTTTTATGTGTAATCCACATCCATCCTGACATAACTTCACAAGCTCACTTACTCCATTGGATAACATGAAACCTTCAAGACATCCTAAATTAAAAACTACAGGATGGATTTTCAAAATCTAAACTCAAGACCACACTACAATGCTCACTTGAATTTTCTGACACCTCTACCCCTCCATACAGATAACTTAAAACAAACGTTTCTGTGTCAACAAAAAGTGTCAACAAAGCACAGAAAAAAACAGTTCTGCCTCCAAATTTCAAAGTCTTATAACTCAGCCATTTCTCAATCAATTAGGCTGACATTTGAACTGCTCCTAAACCTCATCCAAGTGACCCTTCTTAGAAACAGTGGTACAATGAAATCATGTGAATAATATAATTAATAGAATGTTCATGATTTTAACACTTGCAATCACCTTAACTACAGAGTTGATCTATAATACTGATGATAAACTCAAGCAAAGGAAGTGAAGTTATCCATACTAGATTCTGTCTTCTTTTTTTTTAATCTGGTATGTGCTACAATTCTTTCCACACTGAAGTTATAAGAACAACAACTTAAAGTTGGTATACTTTCTTGAAAAGAACAAGACTTATTATAGCTGAAAGTTGAGATATTTTTTCATACTGGAGAGTAACAACTTTCCTACCGGCTGCTAGGTATGAGATATGCAGCGGCGATGCAAGCTGTTTTCCTCTAACCTGATAAGCTCTAACTTATGGAGACTCTTCTTTAAGTTTTCAGTGTTCATTCGAATTCATTCGTTGGTTCCTTTGTTAACCAGAGATTGGTGGATATTGCAAAATGCCATTTCCTTTTTAAAAAAACAACTTTTATTGTAGAAAAAATGTATATAAAAAATGGAATTTACATTCGTAGGATGAAATATCAGATGCTTATCACAAAGCAAGCATTATCCTTAATACAAATTGTTATCACATAATAGAACAATAGAACATTATATATATATATATATATATATATATATATATATATATATATATATATATATATATATATAAAAGAAAACATAAAACAATCAGTGCAGTAATCATGATGGTATAGTAATAACAGGATGAGGTCCATAGGTAATGATAATTTCTTAGGCTTATATTTTGTTTAGGCATATGTTGAGTTGTGCTTTTTCCATGTCTATGTTTTGGATAGTAGATCCCAGATTGGGTTCAAAATGCTATTTCCTGTGAATGGGAACTAAACTCACAACTAAACTAATGCCATTGTGAGTGTGCTTTACTCCCATGTTAACTCTCATGTTCATGTTCACAGAATGTTAGGAATTATTTGGAAAGGGATAGAAAATGAAACTGAAAATATCACAATGCCTCTTTATAAAACAGTGGTGGTTGTAAAGGCTTGCTAGTTTACGGCTCTTCTGCTTGGAAAACAGAGGGGATATTATAGAAATTTTATCAATCATGAGTGACGTGGAACGAGTAAATAGGGAGCCGCAGTTATTTACCCTCTCAAATAGTACTAGAACTAGGGGGACACTCCATGAAACGAACTGACAGCAGATTTAAAACAAATTTTTTAAAGTATTTTTTCACTCAATGCACAGTTAACTTGTGGAATTTTTTGTGTCAAGGCCAGTAGTATAGCTGGGTTTAAAAAGGGATTGGATAAGTTCTTGGAGGGTAGATCCATTCATGGCTATTAGACTAGTAGATTTGACCTCTGACTGCAGGAGCTGGGAGTGAACAACAGGGAATGGATGGATCACCCCCTTGTGACCTGTTGGGTACTTCTCCCAAGCAACCAAGATTCTCCACTGTGAGAGACAGGATGCTGGGCTCAATGGACCATTGGTCTGACCCAGTATGGCACTTCTTAAGTTCACTTTCTGCAAACATTTAAGCAATTGAAGCTGGTACAAATGTACCAGCAATTGAAGCTGGTACAAACTGGATTTTAAACTCCAATGTGCATGTGCCTGCACACTCATCCAGTATCACATGACCTGTCTTGAACAATTGCCCCTAGGAGTACAGTACAATTTGAATTTTGATTCATTGTGATCAGTCTACAGAGTGAAAAACTAGAAAATTGAAGCTGGAATAAATTCAAATTTGCCTTGATCCAAAAGTCATTGAAATCAATGGAGGGTGGTCTTTCTGTTGGTATCAGAAGGCCTTGAAACAGGCATATCATGACAACACTTAAGGAACTCTGAGGAGAAAAGGAGGCTAAATGCTGCTTTGCTCAGTTTAGCCTTGAGGATATGTTGCTAGCAATTTGAAGATTTGGAGTCCTGTGCACGTGGGATTGGACTGTTACTGTACCATTGAGCAATGGAACTTATTATTATTTATTATTTATATAGTGCCAGCAATCTGTCTGGCACTGATGTGTTGTGACTGGAGAAAGGTCCCTGTTGGGAGGGGCTTACAATGGAGAGGACCATAGAGAAAGACAGGGATGCATGGAAGAAGTTGCAGGTGGGTGTGTCTAGCATAGGTTACAGGAAATGTAACTAAACCACTCAATTTTGGAGCCTGATTACAGGAGGACTAGCATAATTCGTGCTAACTTCAAGTGAAAACAGCAAGATGCTCTTTATTTGCATCAACCACTGTCAGTTTGTAGGGCTAAAATGAGAGCATGTGTTCCTGTTCCGCAGGGAAATACTGGTCTTTTGGGAGCATTTGCAAATGTTTATCAGTACTCCACCAGTCTCCGGTGAAGTACCAATATCTACCATTGTCGATATTAGTGCCTGTAATTTTTCATCATTTCCTGTCAATTTCACCACTTTCTGACATATTTTTTGGACATTTTGGGGCCCTTTCCTGCATTTTTTCATCATTTCTGTCATTTTTCATCACTTTCCATGACTTTTATGACAATTATTTACAACACTTTTATGGCAATTTCCAGCATTTGCCTGACACTTAGCCAGCACTTTTGTATCTCCACAGCTCCCAGGGGTGCACATGGGGCTTAGCATTGGTCATGTAACAGCTCTGTTCAACTCTTGAAAAATAATGGCAAATGGTGAAATTTGCCATTGAAGTGAATGGCCATTGAGTTCAGTGGAAGCAGGGTCAGAGGTAAGTTTCTGTGTCACGTGAATGAAGGCAAATGACCTTTCCAACGGAAACAGCATTCACCATGATTTGTCATTTCAGGCCTAGAAGTATATCTTCCTTTTGCACTTTAATCTATGGTTAACTTTTGAGTGTTAACACATAGCTTAACTCTTACATGCCCAGCAGAGTACATTCTATTGTGGCAACATTTGCTCAATGGACAGTTTTGCTCTAAAGAGGATTCAATAAACTTGGAGGTTGAATCAAACCTTTACATCCCCCTGCGAGGCTGATTCTGTCAGCTGGCAGAGGGCAGCTCAAACTGCAACACCACATATTCTGTCTAGACTGTGGATAAGTTAATAACACTGGAAGTGGAGCTAAAGGTAGTGGGAATTATATGCCACAGTTATTAAACTTTCACCTTTACGATGCTTTAAAATCATAAAACACATTTTAAACTAGGCCTGCTATGCACCGGATAGCACTGCTGTGGGGAAAGCTGCATTTTGGCACAATGTGTAGTGAAGAAGTCAGGCCCTCTTTTCATTATCTGCCTTTCAGCAAATAACAGTTGAGCAACTGGGTTTGACCTTTCCAACATTAGTTTAACGGTGAGAGCTTTGCCATTGAGTTCAGTGGCAGCAGGGTCAGAGGTATTGCCGTTTATTGCTACTTCCCCATCCTGTTTACTTTGAACTATGTAGGCTTTTTCACCACAGGATCTCTGTGCTTTACAAACATTAATGAATGAATTTAGCTTTACAACTTCCTTTCAATTGTGGGGAAGATGTATTTTTCTAGTGAGTAAACAGAGACACTAAGGATGACTTTTCCAAGGTCATATACGCATGCTTTCTGTGGCAGAAAAAGAGAGCGAGTCTATGTTATCACCCTCTTTGGTGCTTAAAATACAAAGCAAATCTTTCTCCCTATTAATTACAGGGACAGAAGGATGCCACAAATCAATGTCCAAGAAAAAGAGAGGGAGACCTGCCCACTGTCTGAATTAAGCTACAAAGCTGTGATTTGCCTCTAGGTTTTAACCAAGCATTGCAAACTCTGAGGTTTTCCTGAGTTGAGTTGTAGGTTTGACTCCTTGCAAAAACAGAGAGATCACTTGCAAAATTTAGACGTCCCCAGGTGGTTCCTATCATTCCTCTCGCGGAGAAGCCAGCGGGTGGTGTTGGGGGCTGAAACATCAAGCCCCCGGGCCTTGACCTACGGCGTTCCGCAGGGTTCGATTCTGTCTCCGTTATTATTTAGTGTATATATGCAGCCCCTGGGGGAGATCGTGAGAGGGTTCGGGGTGCATTGTCACCAATATGCTGATGATACTCAGCTGTACCTCTCGTTTCCAACTGACCCAGGTCCTGCTGTCTCGATACTTTCCCAATGCTTGGAGGCCGTGGCGGATTGTATGGTGGCAGAGCAGACTGAAACTTAATCCCGATAAGACGGAGGTGATAGTGGTGGGAAGGGAGAGGGGGGTGCTGGCTCCTCCGGTGGGGTGTGTGAGTGTCTGCCCTCCTGTAGTCCAGCAGGTTCGGAGTCTGGGGGTGGTGTTGGATTTGGACGTCCGTCTGGATCAGCAGATGGAGGTGGTGGCTAAAGCCGCCTTCTACCAGCTGTATCTAGTACGGAGGCTCCGTCCATACATCTCCAGGCCCGACCTAGCCACTCTCATCCATGCCTTCATCACCTCGAGGCTGGACTACTGCAATGTGCTCTACGTGGGGCTTCCCCTGTTTCTGGTCCAGAGGCTGCAGCTAGTGCAGAATGCAGCGGCCCATCTCCTTACAGGGACGGGTTGGCGGGAGTACTAACACCTGTGCTCCGCACTTTGCACTGGTTGCCTATAGTATACCGGGCCAGATTCAAGGTGTTAGTTTTGATCTATAAAGCCCTATATGGTCTCGGCCCCTCATACCTCGGGCACTGCCTTGCCCTCCGCGTCTCAGAGCAATCCCTACCGGGGGCACCTTCCTGGAGGTCCCCCGTGTTAGGCGGGGGGGCCACAATGGAGCGGGCGTTCTCGGTGTCCGGGCGGCGACTCTGGAATTCCCTCCTGGAGGAAGCTCACCTGGCTCCGGGTCTGCTGGCGTTCCGCCAAGCCTGCAAGACCTGACTGTTCACCCAGGCCTTCGGAGGGGAGGGTGGGAGGGAGGCATAGGTGGGGGGGAGATGTTTTTTTTTAAATGTTTAAAATTAATAATTTATTATTGTTGTCATTTTTAGTGTTGTAAGCCGCCCCAGGATGCCATAAGCATGAGGGGGCATCTAATAAATATAACAAATAAATAAATTAATTAAATAAGCAGGTAATGACTTCTGCTAAGATAGGTATCAAAAAATTCACCACAATATGGAATTTGCTTTGTGCTAAGGGAACGATGAATCCAGTAGGTATTTTGCTTTAGAGTTTCAGAATTCTGTTGTTCAAAATATCAAGAAATCTCTTCATTGTGCCTATCGATTTCTTTCATGTTACATCTTTGTATATCATCGTCTTGTACCCTTCATCCCATCCGCTGGGTTTAGGTCATTGCATGTTTCTATAGTTGTTCAAGTAGGCACTGAAGTCCATGCTCTCCATCATTTTTGATGCAATCTATGCAGTATTTCCTTAGCTTACCTCAGGATCTTCTTTGTCTCATACTCTCCTGATATGTTACCTTCACCAGGTCCCCTCTCTCCTTCATTCTTTTTGTGTCCAAACCCAGAGTGTGCCACTTTTATGGATGGTTTCTGCCACATTGTGAACTTTGACTTCCATCATATTGCTGTCATTTCATACAACTCTTTTTATTGTGCAAAGACATCCCACCTGAAACAGCTGTAGACAGTGTTTGTCATCTGTCCGTCCGTCCTTCCGTCCGTCCGTCCGTTCATTCGTTCGTTCATTCATTCATTCATTTTTAACGCTGCCCTTCCCTCAAAGACTCAGGGCAGCTTACAAAAATATAAAATATATATAAACATAAAAACATATAGAAACATATATAAAAACCATATAAAAGTCCTTTTAAAACCCCCTAAATGCCACCTACCACCCCATTCCCTAGCCCCTCCATGCCATCCCACCAAAACCTATCCTGGCCCGCTACATAAAAAGGTCTTACATCTATTTATTTATTTATAAATAAATAAATCTCTTCCAGCAAAGGCAGTTGGTACTTACAAGAAGTGATGTAATGTGCACCTTTGAAAGACTCCTTCTTTCCTTGTTCTTTTGCTGCCTCTGAGGTCTGCCAGATACCTGGGGCCCAAGCCAAGTAGGGCTTTATAGTTCAAAATATATACCTTGAATTAGGCCCGGAAAGCTATTGTCAGCCAGTGCAGACTCAAGAACACTGGTGTAATGTGCTCCCAGCAACCCACGCCCAACAGAAAGCAGACCTCTGGGTTATGCACCAACTGCCACCTCTGAAAGGTAGCCCCATGTTACGCAGAGCACATTGCAGTAGTCTAGCCTCAAGGTTACGAAGGCATGGATGGCGATGTCCAAGTCCAAGTCTGATTTTTAAAAAAGGTCACAGTTTTCTCACCAAATGAAGTTGGTGAAAAGAACTCCTGGCTACCGCTGCAACCTGGCCATCCAGGTCCAGCAATGAATCCAAGAGCATCCCAAAGCTGTGAACCTGAATGACTGAAGGAGGCTGAACTCCATCAATAACAGAAGTCCCTATGTCCCCCAGGTCACAGAGCTAGCCAGTCATCATCACTTTGTCTTGTCTGGATTCAGTTTCAATCAGCTGGCCAGCATCCAGTTCACAATGGCAACCAGGCACCTGGTAAGCACCAAGACTACAGGTTCTGGGTCAGTTGAAAAAGAGAGAGAGAGTTGGGTGTCATCAACATACTGATGGCACTTCACTCCTATTTCTAAGGGAAAGATGGAACCTTGCAGGACCTCGCAAGGGAGCTTTCAGTTGAATGACGAGCCACTGCCCATCACTGGTGGGTTCTCCCATCCAAGAATGAACAGAACCACTCAAGGGTGGTTCCATGCACCCCTTCCAGGTCCTGTAGCCATGTCAACAACACCCCATGATCAACTTTATCAAAGGCCACCAAAACTTCTAACAAAATCAACAGGGTAAAACTTCCCCTTTCGATTTCTAAGTGGAGATTGTCAACCAAGGCCACAAACGCAGTCTCGGTGCCATGCCCAGGACAAAAACCTGACTGACATAGGGCCAAGCATGCAATAGCATTGAGATGCGCCTGGAGCTGCGAGGCAACCACCCGATCAATAGCCTTCCCTAAAAAGGAAGGGAGGGTTAGAGACAGGATGGTAGCTGACAGGGGAATCAACATCAAGAGTTGTTTTCTTGAGCAGGGGATGGACGACTGCAGCTTTGAGACCATCAGGCACCTTGCCCTCCTTAAGGGAGGCACTGACAACCCTAGCTAGCAATGGCCCCAATGTCTCCTGGCTAGTTTTCACCAACCAGCATGGGCATGGAATCTAATTCACAACTATTGGCTCACATCGCTCCAAGCACAGCCTCTGTATCGCTGGGCGAGACCACTTGAAATTGATCCAAGCAATCCGGTCAAGGCCAGGCCTCCCAAAGTCTGACTCTGTACTCAAAGTAGCAACACCCAAGTCGAGCCAAATATGAACAACTTTATCTTCAAAGTAGGTGACAAACTCGTCACAGTCACCCGCTAGGAACTCTAACTCCAGGTGGAGACAGCCAGGATTTAATAAACTCTTCACCACCCAGAAGAGCTCCTCCAGACGGTACTTTGCAGACACTATCTATTTAGCACCCACCCTATACAGCCTATCGCCATTTGCCATTATTCTTTGCAATTGGGCTTTCAGTCTCAGTAGCATGGGGTTGCTATACACAGCCCCCCAAAATGTTAGTTGACACTTTTCAAAGCACTCCTCAATCTGGATTATTATTTATTTATTTTATTTTATTTATTTACATTTATATCCCACCCTATCCCGAGGCACGGGGTGGCTTACAATAAATATATAAAATACAAATCTATGTCTGTGTTCTGTACAGTGCCAGGTACATGACCGGTGCTATATAAATGTTAATAATAATATAAAGATAAAATACAAACATAAATACAAATTTGCATGCTGTCCATCTCCCAGCCACCAAGATATTTGAAGTCATTAGCTTCCAGAACTTGGGCCATAGATGTTCCTGCAGAGCCTATTGGTGGGACCTGACCCCACCACTGCTTCTCCGATCCAAGATCTGCCGTTGCTGCTGCTGAGGACTGGGATCTACCAGAGCAGCAGCAGCAGAAGCAGCAGCAGGTTTCAGTCTGTCACAAGGATAGGCAAACTTCCCAAGTCAAGAGCTACATACCAAAATTTTATATCCCCGAGAGCCATAAAATGCAGTACATTGATTGCAGCCTCCCTAGTTCCAGGGACAGGGCAGCGCTGTTTTCTCCAGTTCCCACCAAAGCTCTTGGCTCCCAAGTGGCCTAGAGGGTTCATGCAGCAGCAGTAGTGGTACAGGGCTTGCTCCCCCTGCTCCCATGGCCCTGATGGACAAAATGGTGGCTCGGCTTCTCTTGTTTCCCAAGGAGCCACCCGGACAACCCCACCCCCACAGGTCAGGCAGCCACTTCTGGAGAGAGTGCAATACAAGAGTCAAAGAGCTGTATGAGGCTCCCAAGCCACCATTTGCCCACCTCTGGTCTATCGCAAACCTTGTTGTTGCTCCCTCTTGTAACAGTAGTTTAAAGAAATAGAAATTTAATTCAAACATGCTGGGTGTGGACCATCTTCTTTGTGAGCTACTCAATGTGATCGACTCTAAAATCAGTTGGATCCAAGAGAGATTAGCACCTTACAGTTCAGGCTCTTACTTAAATGGTTATAAAAGAACATCTGCAAAGTCTCTCCCCCTGTCCTGCCCCCAGAGAAGGCATGAAATTTGTGGCGGTTTTGCATTCTTGTTTCTTCTGTTATGCGCACAGGTGCTAATGGTTAGACAAAGGTGCAAGGCAGTGAAAAGCAAAGGCAGTATCTGAAAAAAAGCCAGTGAACTAACCTTTCCTCCTGTATCTGGGAGATGAGTTTTCTCCAGTTAGAGGCAATGATGCCAGCTCAGAGCATCCAAAGATAATGGTGTTGGTTCAAAATCACAAGATTTTTGTTGTTGTTATAAAATGCATTTTTGATTCTTTCTATTTGTCTTCCATGTTTAATAGGCTGTAGTAAGGTTTTCAAGGTTTTCTCTTAACCTTAGCTTTGATTTTCTTAAAGAAAAAGTAAGCTTAATTACAAACACTCCAGGAGTTTAGACTGTAAGAATTACGCCACGTATCATGAGGCTCATAATAAAATGATGAGAGTTGGTCGCACTTTAGTGGGGCAAGGGAGTCATCAGCTGTTACCTTATTAAATAGTCAAGAAATAGAAAAGACGGTTACATAGTGTGTGAAGTCAAAATCTCTGCTCTCCTTCTGGTTGTACTGAGAGTACCTGTTTCCTTCACGGCGATTCTGTCTGCAAAGCAAATGCTTCATGGACAATTTATTCGCTTTTTAAGATGCTTTTAGTTTTTTAAGCACTATTGTGAATAAAAGTTGGAAGAAATTTTCAAAGACCCTCAGTATTGACCCGGCACTGCTTGCACTGAAATCAGAGGAAGTTTTGCAAATGGAACGATGGGAGCAGAGTACAACACTTTAAAAACCTCACTATTTGTCACCCGAATGTTCATGTACAAGCAAACTAAAAGGGATGTAAATAGGAAGGGATCAGCTAGTATTATTCACATGAACGCTCACAACAATTTTATTACTGTATTTTGCTATAACAACACCGAAGGGTGTAGTTGGCATTTCTGAAAGATTTTTAAGAAACCTGACAAAATTCTAATGGAATAGCCAAACACTATTTTAAAATAAAGTAATGGTTACCCTCTAAAACTGTGAAGAAACATTTGAAGAGAGAGGTGTAGCAGAAGGAAAGCTTCCCACATGCGTTGTTTACCTGATGGATGTTATTTTGGTAGGTATGAGTGATGAGCTCAATGCAGCTTTCTGGCATGTTGTATTTTCATCCAACAGTCTTCACAATCTGTAGCTTTCTTCAACATGAATCTCTAGACCAGAGCAGCGGAACCTCTGGCCCACATTCCATTTATGCCCAACATCAGCCCTCCATCCGGCCCACAGAGGCTTTCCCAAATTTACATCCACCGTGGCCTGCCATCCATTTCTCGCAACCCGTGAGTGTAAGGCAGCCCTCCAGACCAGGGCCACACCTCTACAGACAGAGTGCTCCCTGCATAGCCCTGCCCCACTGCAGGATGCTCTGGACTGGGGCTCTGCCACCATGAAGCATTCCCAGTGGAGCTATGCCCTCCCTCCACCTGGCAGAGTGCTCTGTAGTGGGCAAACCCTAGACCAGAGCATTCCCAGCATGGCCCCATCCTCCTCTTGTCCCTCCATGGAATGATCCAGCCCACAGAGTTTGGGGTTGGTGCAAATCCAGCCTACAGAGGAAGGGGGTGAGGGCAATCCCCATTCGCTGCTCTAGACACATACACTATTGGATATTACCAAAATAAACTGAACATGATTATTTGGCAGAAAATATAGCTATTTATGCAGCTTGGTTCCATAATAAATTTGGGGGTCTCATGTAACATTTTCTATGCACTGCAGAACTCTTATCCATTTTCTTCTTGAACACCATCTGAGTCCACTTTGACTGGATGAAAATTCAACAGGCGGATGAATAATGAATTGTAGCATGCAGAGTGTATACTAGTTCCACTAAATTGTCCACACAAGTTACAGTCCTAAGACAGTAACACTGTACAGGCCACTTCCAGACATCCCCCCTCTTCACCCCCTACCCCACACACATAGTCTGGCTGCGGGGGAGAATGCACAGCCAGGATATGTGCAGGGATCGGTCAGTCTGAAAGCTCCAAACCCCCCCCCCCCCGGTGCGGCTTTGCCAGCAGACATGTGCAGAACTGCAGAGCTCGATTTCCTGCTCTGCAGTGGCAGCCCTCGCCTAAGGGCACCTGGGGCACTGCCCTGCCACCACTCCCCCCCAGTCAGAGCAGTGCGGCGCTCCAATGTCAATTTCAGCCGCTGGCAGAGACAGAGCACTCAGTCAGTGAGCACTAGCCTCTGTCTGGGTCTAACTGCCTTCTGGGACTCCAGAGTCTGGAGTCCCAGAAGGGACAAACTTGAACTGAACGCAAGCCGGGCGGCTCGCATTCACTCTAAGTGCCGCTGCAGGGAAATGAATTTTCCTGCTTGCGGCAGCTTTGCATTGAGCCCTATGGGCTCAATGCAAAGCCTCATCTGGGCGTTCGGTGGAGGCGCTCGGCGGTGAGATGTGCTGTAGCGCGCATGCTTGAACTGACTCAGTTGAGCATGCGCGCTGCAGCCCATCTTGCCACCGAGCACCTCTACTGAACCCTGAAGCCTCACCTGCCTCGTGCCTGCCTGCCTCCAGTCTGACTCCTGCCTGCAACGGTGAGTAAACGGGC
>QEPC01012154.1:2599806-2623507 GCA_003113815.1 Sphenodon punctatus
TATTTATTTATTTATATACCGCCTCCTCCTGCCCAATGGCAGCTCAGGGCGGTGTACAGCATATACATAAAACATAATACCAAAAAATATATAATACAAGATAAAATATCAATTTAAAATCATAAAACAAGCAGACAGCAAAACAAGGGCCCAAGAAAAATACCCCCCCATACCCCAAAAAATAACCCCCACCCACTACCCGTCTCCCTCACCGAATACCTGGTGAAACAGTCAGGTTTTGCATTGTCTATGGAAGAAGGGGAGATCTGGAGAGAAGCGAATCTCTGTCAGGCGAGAATTCTAAAACCGCGGCGCGGCCACCGAGAGCACCCTTTCGAATGTGGCTGCCCGGGAACCCGGGGGACATCCAAGAGGGTGTTCCCAGCCAACCGCAGGGGTAAATCCAGGACATGAAGGATGAGGTGGTTCCACAGATAAGTACAGCTCAGGCCATAAAGTGCTTTAAAGGTAATAACCAGCACCTTGAGTGGGGCCTGGAAGACTATCGGCAGCCAGTACAGAGAACGGAACACAGGTGTTATGTGCTCCCGGCAGCCTGTCCCCATCAGGAGGTGAGCCGCCGCATTCTGCACCAGCTGCAGCCTCTGGGCCATCACCAAGGGTAGCCCGATGTAGAGTGTGTTGCAGTAGTCCAATCTCAAAGTGATGAATGCATGGAATACGGTGGCAAGATCAGAGCCTGAGATATAAGGCTGAAGGCGTCAGACCAAATGTAATTTATCAAACACACTCCTTGCCACAGCCACCACCTGGGCATCCAGGCAAAGCTGTAAGTTGAGCAGGACCCCCAGACTCTGAATCTGAGAAAACAAGGAGGGACACACCCCATCAAGCTTCTAGCGTCATGTTGTTGCAATGTTATGATGATAATGTTGAGTGGCTTTAGCTGAAGGATCTGTCTGCTTATGAGAAAAAACAATGTATTTACATACAAATATTTTGATCATCAGCAACTGAGAATGGAAATACAGAAGAATGCCATATAAACATGGTAGCTTTGTAGGGGTTTAGTAAAATGTTGTATGATGAAGATTTGCTGATGTGTCTTGGTGCTGCTTTGGTGTGTGTGTATGTGTGTCTGAACTCACCCAATGAATTCACTAAAAACAAAAATCTGCCTTAATCAGACAGGGTGTTGAGCCTGAGCATGCCATTTGATGAAGATACCACTTTAATTGCAGTGTTGACTGCTTTCCAAAATAAAAATCAATTATTTGGACCCTCGGCACAATGTGCAGAGGAAGATCAGAACACACGACACCTTTCCAGGCTTACAACTATCAGTGGAAGCTTATGTGGAACCCTAAAATAGAGCATAAAAGCCAATACAAAATACAGTATTTAGTAGAGAGAATGATGATGAGGGAGGAGTTTTCAAATATTCAAAAGGCTGCTACATGGAGGACTGAAATCAATTATTCTCCATGGTCACTGAGGGGAAGAAAAGAGGTAATGGGTTTTAATTGCAAATGGAAAAAATGTAGGTCGGGGAGAATTTTCTTGTTCCAAGGATAGTTTGGCAATAGAAGATATTACCAATGGTGCTTGTAAAGTGTCTATCACTGAAAGTTTAAATTAAAAAAGGTTAAACAAACATCTTCAGGAATGGTTTAGGTACACTTAATCCCTCTGAACACGAGTCTTGGGCAGCCTTACCCCATGTTGGGTAAGGCTGCTACGCCCTGCGTCCTCAGCCTTTTTCTGAGGACACAGTGCATAGCAGGTAGCTGCCTGCCCTGCCCTGTGGTGGACTAAAAGACCTTTTACGTTCTCTTGTAGAATTACCAGCCTATTGTTTTATAAAACTGAATATTTAGTTTTTGGCTTGAAAACTGTACACCTGGTGGTTCTTCCACTTTCTTCGTTGGCAAAACTCTTGCATTGATTTCAATGAGAGAATGTTCCGACCTTTTATAAGTAGGGACTTCAGAAAGACACCTGAGTCTGGGAAGCACCAGAGCGGACCTTTCCTGGTCATCTTTGGTACAATAGAGAAAACCTAGGGGCAGCTGGGGCAGCTTCTTGCTCCCATGGTTTTCCGTGGCTGTGATTCATGACGGGGCCAGAATATGGAGTGGGGGGTGGGGGTAGAGCAGGGTAGGGAAGAACCTCTGCCTGTGTGTTAGGCTGGTCACACTAACCCTGTGAGTGGGGGCTGCATGAACGTACATGACAAATACGCAGTAGGAATGCGGCTTTCGTTTTCGTTATTAGAATAATGAAAATGAATGAGCCTTCTTTAATTTTTGTTATTCAATAAAGAAAATGAAATAAGATAATGATAATGTCAGGCTCTCTCTTTCATTATTCTGACTGGGAAGGACTGCAGGCAGGCTTGCATAATCAGGACCATTTATCCAAACTGTCTGAAATTTGACAGGGATAATACCTTAGGTACAATCTGTTCAAATCTCATTGGTACCAAAGGAGATTTGAGTACAATCTGTCCAAATTTTCAGTACAAGCTGTCCAAATCTCATACAATTTGGAGGGAAGACAAAGAAGCTACAGCCAGAAAGGGGTATGCAACATTTGTTAAGATCACAGAATTTAAATTGCATATAAAATAGGGAAATTTCACCCAATCTTTATTAAATTTGGTAGGTATGAGCTCTTATGTAAGGGGTACAATGTGTACAAATGTCATCTGAATTGGATGGAAGTGAAAAGAGGTTACAGCCAGAAATGGGAATACAATATTTGTTAAGATCACAAAATATAAATTGCTTATAAAATAGGGACCCTTTATCCAATCTTTCTGAAATATGACCTCTATCATCTCTTCGGTGAGGGGTACAATCTTGCCAAATATCATCTAAATTGGATGGAAGACAAAGAAGCTAGAGCCATAAATGTATTTCCCATTGAAACCAATGTAAAACAAAAATGAAAGTAAAAATGAAAACGAAAGCTAATTACAAAAATCTATATTAAAACAGATGACATTATAATAATGAAAACAAAAGAAATTACAGAAACAAAAAATGCCTAACACTCAGGAGACTGCCTATTTATTAGACTCTGTATGCTAAAGATGTGAACGGGGGCTGTACGGAATGAACCCAGACTCAAGTGAGCTATGGTCTCATTTCTTAACATCCTTATTTACAATGGTCAGCCCAAACTATGTAGAGTCCCAGTACCTCCAAAACCTAAGAAGACAGGGCAGCTTTGGGGAAACAAACTAACATTTAAGGAAACGGCAATGGGCAACACGGCCAAAGTGCTGAGCTTTCCCCTTCCCTAAATAAGTTAGTGCCCAAAAAGACACAGTCTATAACTCCAGTTTGATTACACACAACGAGCTCCTCCTGGAGCTCCCAGTCTTTGGTTCAGCTTTCCCAGGTTCCTGGTGCCTCTAGCACTCTGACCTCTGTCTCAGGCCGAGCAGCCTTGGTGAAACAAGGCTTCCCCTACTTCAGTCACAGACCCTTGTGGCCTGGAGCCTTCTTCTTGGTGTTCTCTCCCAATTAAAATGGTCTCCTTTTATAGTAAGGCTTGCCTAGCTGGCTTGCCTTTCCTGTAATGGATATCCGGGGCTAATCAGTCCCTCCCAAAAGCTTATGTGATCTTTGCTCCCTTAAAGGGCCAGGACTTGTTAATCTCTGGTTGGCGCCCAGGGGCTTGCTCTCTGCAAGGACTTATCCCAGTCCCTTGGTCCTGGTCCTGAAGAAACCTAGGGACCGTCCCGTTACACCCAGGCAGAATAGTAAGTTTCTGAAATATTGCCATATTGTAGTAGCTTAGAGCAATACCATGTCTGAACCAGAGCCAGTCCCCAGATTGTGAAGACAGTGGCCCTTCTTAAATGGGCAGCACCCCGGGTGTTCATGCGTGGGTGCCGTTCATGTAAATCCTGTAGGGGTGCACACTCCCAGGCACACGCATCCCCATGCATGGAGGCACCAGAAAAAATGGAGGTGCCTCTGTGCGTGTGGATGCGTGGGGTGTGCCCGTCTACATTCTCTCCCCATGCAGCGCACACAGACCATGGCACACACAGACTGCGGACCGTGTAAAAGGGTCAGGGTTAGCAATTGGGTCTCCATTATCTTTGTTTGCTTTAGCAAATGTTGTTTTAAATATGGTACATTAGACCCAACATGGTCCTAGGATTCAGGATACTTGGCTAATTTTCCCAGCTCTGCCCACAGACTCGCTGCCTGAGACTGGTCAAAGTGCTTAAACATTCTGGACCTTGGTTTGTCCATCTGTAGCTGACTCATCTCTGTAAAGGACTGTGAGATCTATGAAAGAAACATGTACTCATTTTATTACAAAGAAATGTGTCTATGTGCAGGGGAGAATAAGCTGATAGTTGCTTTTGATCTATATAATAAAAGCAAAAGATTGTCATTATTGTCTCTATCATATCATCAAAAACTTGATCAGATGTCCATGAAAGTCAGTAGAAAGAATCTAACCAGTTTCTGTAGATATTGGATCAAATTTCTAGCTAAGGATAAAATAAAGTTAGCTGTGACACTTTGATCTGCCCCATTGCCTTACAATAACATTTTTTCCCCATGCTAGTTTCTATTTTTTCATCTGTCTATGCACCATGATCACAATGTCTTTTTTAGTCATGAATTGAGCACACATTCTTAATCCTGTGGGAAGTTCTATGTAAATATCAGCAGATATCTCAAATAACTGGATTTAGTCAATCAATGTAGCTGTAACCATGTATATTTTCAGGATGTTGTGGAGTAAACTGGAAAGCTTGTCTTCCCCGAAGTGCTGAAAGCAGTATTGCTAGACCTTTGGCTGCAAAGCAAAAGCTAAAATCTTGCTCTTTTACAGCAAACCATATTTCTGTCTTTTGGTAATATTCAGGCTTTATAAACATAGTCCTTTTCAATGAAACCGTAGAACAGAATGGACTCAGTAGGAAATACTCTACACAGCAATTATAATCAAGAAGGAAGGTCTACAACGTAACATTTACTTTGATTTGATTATTCTTCTTGATAAGATTATTTCCCATGACCCATTTTTGACAGTTACTTTGCAGGCCTGTCTTAGTAGATCTGAGGCAAGAGTAAGAAGACCACACATACTTACCACCAAGAAATTACTTCATAAAAAGTACCTGCAAACGGATATTACAGATATTACTTCATATAATTGATACATGGATATAATGATGATGATTGCTGTTATCAGGTTAATGATGTACAGTTTTGTCCACTTGACTGCTTGAATTTAAAACAGGATCTAAGGAAGAAAATACTCATGCTATGGAGAAATTCCTTTATTGGGTGTCAAATGAAAAAGATACTAAAAGTGACATGCAAAGAAATGCAATGCTGTAAACAAAGTAGGTCATGTACCAAATACTCATTAATATGCATAACAAACAAAAGGTACAGATACAGAATTAAATGTAATCATGTACTTACAAATTCAATTAGATGTGGCAGAGAATAAAGTGAAGTTGCATAAGCATCCCAGGGTGAAAATACTGAGATCAGGGGAGAGACCCAAAGGACTTAGGAAAGGACAGGTTTTTATGCTCTTGGAGAATGGGGGTTGATCCCTTTGATGTAAACTGGGACTTAAATGAAAGAGGCTTAAACTGACATATGTGCTGTGATGTTATATGTATATAGAACAAGAGTGCTTTGTTAAGATAATTAGTCTGTATTATTTGGAAAACCGTTCAGAATTCTCTTTTTTGGTGTCCTCAATGGTTATGCCAGGGGGTAGGCGATATGTTAAGGAGCAAGGTTTTGTTAAGAGTGTTTTATATTGTTAGGTTTATCGGTATATGTTTAATTGTGGGGCCATGGCGAAGGCTAGTGCCCATTAATAAAATTTACTTACTTACTGCTCTTGGAGAATGTTCTAGCAGATTCTGTTCAATTCAGATTAGACACTTCATCATCAGTGGGTGGGTATTAACAAATGTGACAGAAGCCTGCTTTGGCCCATGGGCCACCATCACATTTGTTGGGGGCAATTCAGATGTTTCCCCTGGAGTTTCCCCTGGCATGTTGGCGACTAGCCCGGGTTGTGTCCTGGCGACCTCTAGGGTCACAGCCTGGGTTAGTTAGCAACATACCCAGGAAATGACCTGCCCAACTGATCAACTGCAGACTACCCATTGGCTGCCCATCATGGGTAGGGGGCAGGATGCTGGGTGCAGTATGGGACCAAGGCTGTCCAGCTGCACATTCATGTGGCTCCTCGCCCGCCCCCTGGGCCCATCCACGTGAACGTTTGGACCGCAGCTGGACCCAATCCTGTCCGCATTGCAAGCAGTTTCCTGGTCAGAATCATGGTGTAAGAGCGGCACTCGGTCGTCACATATGTTTCCACCCATTGTCATCATCTACATTTAATATCCAATTGAATCATCTACTAGTTTATGGTCATGTCTGTTTCTGTGGAATATTCCTCTCACCTGTGAGGTCTAGACAATTTTCCATTATTCATCTGTTCTGAGGGTGCTGAATAGTGAAACCATTTCACCATATTGCCAGTCTTCTCCTATTCAAACCTGGAGACAAGGTGGTTCAAATGATATCTTTTATTGGACCAACTACTGTTGGTGAAAATGAGCAAGCTTTCACACCACAAGAACAAAGTTTGGCAAGCCTTTCCTGACCAGGAAACAAGATAAGAAGCAACCAAAGGGGCGGCCTAGCTGAACCAATACTAACATAAGCTCTTAGGTATGCATGATAAAATAATTCTAAAACTACAGGTCAAAACATGAAACAACAGAGGCTGTATATGGTTAACAAGGTCAAGGGTCAACAATAATATGTTCCAATCTGTTGGGCTCAAATCTTCTCATAAAAATGGATTAAAACATTAAAGTTCTGTTATTCATTTAGTTAGATGCAATGAATCCATAGCTTATCTCACAGTTGGATGCAGAGCATGCAGAGTAGTCTTCTTTCACTGTGTAAAATGCATGGATAAAAATACAAAACTCTCAGACGTTCTCCCCTTGATTGCCCATGAAGTAATAAACACAGGGGAAACTGCATCGGTTCATGTAGCCAAGTAGTAAATCTCCACCTTTATGGCACTGTATTTGCCAACCGCCTCCATATTTGACAGATAAAGTGCATCTCCTAATGGTTTACTTCTTAGCTTACAGTTAAAGTATGTAATTAGGTTGGTAACATACCTATGCCTGTGACTTCTGCTTATTTGAAAAAGAGCCACTTAAAATTTTCTTGTTTCATCCTCACAAATAGTTTACGCGGGAGCAGATGTGAGAAGAGTTAGAGGCTTGAGGTGCAATCCTGCTGCCAGCTTATGCCCGCAGCAGGGGAAGTGGAAATCTGAGCAGCGGATGCTCAGACGCACATGCACCCCACATGCTCAGATAGCAGTACGGGGCAATGGCACGACCCATGCTGCTGCAAACCCCAAGCCCACACACCTTGCAGCCTGGGGGATGCAGCAGGCACAGCTCCTGCTCCATCCCCCGGGCTGCAGGGTATGTGGGCTCAGTGAGTCGCATTGGAAGGGGCATGCCATTGCCCCACATGGCTTGCTGTGCCAGTGGGGTACGTGCGTGCCTGAAGCCTTTCACTGCGACTCACATAGGCACAGTTTGCAAGGGCCACAGGATTGCACCCTTGGAGATTAGGTAGGAACTGTGTACAGTGTGTTCAGACCATTTCTTGCTTTTGTACAAGCCAACTGCAAGCCTCCCCTTGGCTGCTATCCACTAAGCACTTACGCAGGCATAGTCCCACTGAAGCCCACAGGAAGTAAGTGGCTTGTAGATTATGGTCCTTGACTTCAGTGAAGTGAGGATTTAACATCTTGAGAATGTCATTTGTGTTGTAATCCTTTCCTGCTATTGTTTCTTTGCATTAATGGCCTGATTCTGTGAAGCTCCATGATATCGGAGAATCTTCTGCTCCCCAACCCCATTGGAGTGCATTTGCCCTGTCAGATGGGTATTTAATATTTACTCTTAGGACTGGGCTACAAAGAGTCAGGAAACGTTCCCCCTCCTGTTCCTGCTGTGCACAGATACAGCACCTCAGGGCAATATTCCCCAAGGAAGAGGATCCTATGCTCTAAAGCTATACTTGGGTCCCAACTCCAGATCCCTTGGAGTATGAACCCTGTTCTTGCATGACTCCTTGCTATGGTGTGATGCCTATGCGACCCAAGTATCCCTCAGTCCGTGTCCAAGTAGATGGGTCCATCCTGAGTTTGTTCTTCTCATTTCTCCAGCCATGTCTCTAACTTGTGCTTGAGCCTTTTTTCGATATCCCCAGTTTTGGCAGGGTTACTTCACACTGTGCCCTCCCTCTGTTCCTTCTGATGCCTGATGCTGCTGCTGTCTCTCTGGCAACAGCACTGCTAGACAACTCCCCATTGCTCCCTCTAGTGCCTGCTTCTGTCTCTGCTGCCTCCATTTCACATGCTCTGAGTTTCTTGAGAAAGAAGGTGAATCCCCTCACCTCCCAATGATGTTAATGGAAGTTGCTCATCAGCTCTCAGACTCACTCAACACCTAGGGATGAAAAAAGCAAGCAATTCCTGAAATTAAGGACAAGCAGCAACTTCGGTAATATTGTAAAAGTAACCGAAAAGGCGTGCTTCATGGGGGACTGAAGTAATCTTGTTTGAATGTTATCAATGCATTTGAAAGATCCTCAAGAAGAACTTTACAGGAACAACTCTTTCAGCCAACTTGCACAGCAAATTGCCAGTCTACAAGGGTAAAATTTCCCCCATGTGATCTACAGGACAGAACTTGAACCCTATTCATTAGGAGTTCATTATATTCAATTAATCAATTATTTATTTAAACGTAGCCAAAGCCATAGTAGAAATGGAAAATTAAAATACAAGGCAAAATAAAAACAGGCATGTTCTGTGAAAAAAAGTAAAATACATGCATGCTTAATGCAATTAGAAATCATCATCATCAATAATAATATCACTTGGGAACCCCCTAGCAACTTGCCACTATCAGTATTCAGTTAGACAGGTTTAAAGGTGAGAAACTTTTCCCTAGCCTGAATAGCAAGAACCAAAAAGGACATAACGGGTAGGTAGCCTTATGTCTGCCAAAAGATAACTTGATAATTTCGACGATGTTCTACCTGGCAGTTCGTCAATGGTCAGCCGTTTGGCTCTAAGATCATCATAAAGGCGGCATGACACAATAAGTGCCCGACAAACTCAGTCTCTATATTGTCAAATGGGCATGTCCTCATATAATAGGGAAGACCCCTGTATCTGCTCTCCAGCACACTTGTAGGCAGTGCATTGAACCTGGCGCACATAAAGAGATGTAATTTCCTAAAGGTACAAGGGTTTAATAGATCATTTGCAATGGAGCCCGCATCCGGGATCAGTTCCCGATATCCTACTAGTGATGCACAGGAGGAAATGACCGCACAATCTTCCTGTCTACAATGGTCATTTATCCTTACAGCAATCTCAGCTTTAGCCACATCAAGGCACTTGACTAACAAGTCCAATGGTGAAAAACCCAGTAAATGGATTTTAGCCTCTACCAACTTGGTCCATGTACCCACAAAAGTGTCCTCCCACAGGTAATAAAATAAACCAGCAACAGGATCCTGGAAATGTTTGGAATGCAGCCATAGGCCAATGGCCGGCTTCCAGAGCACATGGTTCCATGAGAGCAGGCCCAACTCCGACCGGACAGCCACCGTGGGAATACTTCTGGGGACTTTTAACAATGATCTCATGTATTTAGATTGGAGAACGTTAAGATTAAAGGGATGTTGGATAGTCCAGATGGCTGCCCCCAAAAAGAGCTGGGCTCTGGGTTTGGCATCTATCACCCTAAGTGCCGGAACTAGAAAGCCACCTTGCTTTTTAGAGAAGAACCGCAAGATCGCCATAATACAGCCACTGGCACAAATTTGGGGAACCACTGATTTAGGCTTTAGACTTTTGGTGAGGGGTGGGGTGGGGTGGGTTTTTCCCCCACATATTGTAATTTTAAATTGTTTTTTAAAATTTTATATTTTTATTGAATGTTGTTCGCCGCCCCGGGCTGCCCAGTGGGCAGGAGGGGCGGGATATAAATTTTAAATAAAATAAAATAAAAAATCTGAAGTCATTCCTTAGTCCAGTTTTATATGAAACAATCAAGAGTGCAAATTTAGACAGCAGCATTCAGAACCTGGGTGTTCCTGTGATATTCATAAAGCTGGAATTGACACAAAAACTAAATAATTTTTCAAAGTGAAAACTTTTTTAAAAAAACACAATTATTGTACTTCTGTATTAAATCTGTCATTTTCATTTGCCTGACTGTTTTGTTTCGATTTTCCTTGGAGTTTCCAAGTTAGACACAAAATAAATGTCAAATTTTATATTTGTGAATATTACTTGCAAATTTGGATAGTTATCCAACTATTTGCTTAAATAGTCTTGGCTGAAACACAATTCTTTCCTTTGGATATTTCAGAAGGGATTATTTTCTTGTTCAGTTCCTTCAGTGGGGAAAGTCTGAGAGGTGCTGTGGGAGAAGGAAGCACTGCCTCAGCCGGGACTACAAATCCCAGTTCCTCAGTGGTCCCAGCCAGGGTCTGTCAAGACTGGCACTCTCCCCACTCCCACCCCAGATGTCCTGCATTTTGGGGATACATCAGTGTGGTCACCCACCTGGGGTGGAGAGCACTTCTGAGCAACCCGTCAGACGGCGTTCAAAGGCTCCTTCCTCCTCCCTCCCCCCAACACTGCCAAACAGCTTTACATTTACAGTAAGGATGGGCGAACACGGTTCAGAAGTTCAGAGTTCGAACCGAACTCGACCAGTTCAGTCGACCGAACCGAACTTCCAAACTGAACTCGATTTTCAAACCGAACCGAATTTTCGAACTCGGTTCTGTTCGCCCACCCCTAATTTACAGTACAGATCTTGGCCCCCATGTTTACATTTGCAACCATTTTCACAAGCAGCAAAATCGCTGCTCATTTCAGCCCTAGCTCAAACTGAAATAAATATTCAAAATAAATAACAGAAGTGAAAACAAGTAGCTACTTGTATCCAGTTCATCCGGACAGATGCAAAGCAGGTAAATTCAGCAACAGACTTGTTTTTCAGATTATTCTTCTCAGCTCAATTCCTGATCATTGTTTGCAACAGGAAGATTCATATTCCCATTTTATCCTCCAATTCTGCTACAGTAAAAGGGGATTATAACTTGGATGTGAGAAGAAAGAGCTGTTGCCCCAGTACGGTGCACTTCTGTTCTCGCCTAAATACATTTCCATGATTATTAAATAGAGTGTCTAAGCCACTGGGCTTTGTTAGAGTTTAAGGGATATCATCTCCCCAGAATGCTGAAAAGATGCTATAATCAAAATGCCTGACATTTTACTTAATCAAGCTGTGACCCTCCCATGCAACTATACAATATGTTTACATTATAGACAAATTCTTTTTCTTGAGAATTCCATTAAATATTTAACAAGCACTGCTAAATAATATAATACAACCAACAGTGCTGTTGGATACAAATAGGAAATCAATCAATTTGTTCTCTGGTTCAACAGCCTTCAATCTAAGACCAGGCGTGTGTGCTGTATACAAAGAGAGGGAAACAAACTGCACCTTGAACAACAGACAGAATCTAATCAATATTAGTATGTTCATTTTTGTTTTTGAACTGTTCTTGCTCAGTATGTGCCAACAGGCATGTTCAATACCAAGACTCTGGCTTGAAACGACAGGTCTTCAAGCTTTCCAGTCGTTTTTGGAAGTATCGCATCTGTATGTATGGCACACCAAAGGCCAGCTCGCAACCCTAGAGAATCCCTGGAATAATGCAAAAATGGTTCTCAAACTGACGGACATGGAAAGTATCCATTGAAGGGGAGGGAGATCAGAAGGAACAAAGCTGCAAAATCCCTAGCTCCACTCTGATTGAGCTAGGGGGATACTCCAAAATGTGGGGTAGCCAGGGAGAGAAAATGGGGGCCGTAGGCAGGGTGGCAAGGAGAAGAAAGAGAGAGAGGGAGCAAGATGTATTCACTTGTATATAGTGGGGAGCCCAGTTACCACAGACTAGAGGAAGTGGGGAATGCAATATTAAAAGCTGGTGAACCAACAACCCAAACTAGTGTTTCTCAAACATTTTAGACAGTGCCCCCTTCTTCTTATCTGTGGTACATAATGCTCCCCTGCACACAAGTCATTCCCTCTCTCTTCCGCTCAGTCATCACTCTGTCCTTATGATCTCTGCTTTCCACTTTGCCCTCTCGCTCTCTCTCACCCTTTTCTCTCCCTCCCCTTGCACCTTCATTGCTGTTACCATAACTCTCTGAACTCAGAGCAGCTGAGCTAGGGAGATTTTCCAGAATGGCACCATTTCCAGAATGGCTTGCCCACTTTTGGAACATACATCTTAATTGATAGCTGTAGAAGAAGTGAGAGGGGATGCCACCATTTTGGAAATCGTTCCCTCAATCGGCCCAAGCTGAGCTACAAATTTGGCAGCTAGTATGTAAGTTCTCACGCTCACCCAGCATCTGCGCTGTCTCCTGCCCCACCCCCTGAGCCGTAGTTTGAGAAACATTGGCCCAGAAGTTGGCAAAGTTCTGTATACTAGTCCGATATACAACATCATATTTATAATGCAACTGGTTTAGGATTGCACCTTTCAGTTGAAGCAGTAGCTAGCCTTCCCTGCTATCATGTATTCCCTTTCTATGACATGCACAGAAGGTACTCAGCTCATTTAATTCCTGTAGTAATATTACAGACCTGGCCCTTAAGGGCTACAGGAAGCCCCTCAACAAGCTGCAGACCAATTGCAGTATGTGGCTGGTCCCCTGGAAAAGTGGAAGGTTGCCCTCACCCAGCCCCTTGACTTTGCCCTGATCGACTGGTCGCCAAAGGACAGAGGTGGGACCTTAGGGCAGTTAGCAGCAGAGCTGAGTCAGGCTGGAAACTGAATTCTAGGAGCAACATCAAAACTACCAATAAATGTGGATTTTGTTATACCTTGAAATAATCTATCACTCCTGATTTCCTCCCCTCCCCCCATCCGCCCCTCCGCCTTCACATTACAGTGGGTAAAACCAGACATTATGCAGGCCCACTGTGGCCTGCTGTGACCCAGGACACACTGGACATGTGGTCTCGCACTGCCAGATGTTGACCCAGGACAGCCCCAGAGCGGGTAGGCATCTGGTCTGTAATTAGCCCTCCCAAAGCTCTTGGACATTCATTCTGGGCCAAAGGCCGCCCCCACAGGCCAGCACATCTGTTCGGCTCCGCCATCCCCACCAAGGGGCTGGGGCCACCGTGGCTGGGTGCCATGACTGCCCGTCTTCGTGACGGGGGAGTGGGGCAGGGTGGGGGCAGGGCACTGGGAGTGGGGCAGGGGTGGCCTCCCACACATCTGTTGCGGCCTTCACCTACCCAAGTTGTGCAGGCAGTGAGATGGCTCTTTCGGCAGCCGGCCCGTTTCTTCAGTGCCGCTCACTGAGTGGCTGCTGCTGTTTCCTGCCCTGGGCTGGGTCAGAGAACCGCCACATCACCTGAACATCTGTTTTTACCTAGTAAGATAAATAACTAGACTGCTTTTAGACGTGTGTGTGGCACAGTGTCGTAAAATCACGCGCCACATAAAAAATCCCATGGGCGCGGTTTAGACGTGACGTCATGTACACGATTAGCCACTTGCGCATTCTTTAGTGCCGTGGACTAAATACCTCGATACTGCGGTGCTAAAGAATGCACGAGAAGCTATTCATTTGCATGACGTCACGTCTAAACCCCGCCCGTGGGATTGACTACAGTTGCAATTTCTTAAACACAAAGCCTAGAAGCAAGACAGTTTGCAGTCAATAGCCTGGGTAACTCTGCTCAGTATTTGACATGTTTTTGGTTGCAATGATAAAGTAAGAAGTAGAAAGGAAATCTTTTTGATAAACCTGATTTTTTAAAAGTCCTGTAACAAACCCCTAAGTGAAGCTAATTTTCACAGAACATCAAGTTCTACCACAAACATTTCAGGCAGCTTTGGTCAGAATTCTGCTCCTTGAAGAATTGAATTCAAATATAATTGCCTTTGTGATTTCCTTGCCTTTTCTGCATACCGTACAGCAAGCTAGAGAGAGAAAGAAAGGATCTGTACATACAGACAGGTGTAGAGGAAGAGATCAAGGAGTGCAAGGCAGGCAGACAAATGCAGTCGTGATTTCAAATATTCTACCAGGTGAATCCCACCGAGATGAAACATCTCGCTTCCAAAATGTCCTGGAGCCAAAAGAGAAGGCCACCTTATACTGCACAAGGTGCATCATCCTACAAACTAAAGCCCAATCGAATAGGTGAGGAAAAAATTGATATACATTTTTTTTACTTCTTTATACAATAAAGTTGTATAAAGAATAAAACCAGGTCTGCCGATAAATGGGATGATATTTAAATATGCTACAATGCTTAAATATGCTAAATTATATTTGTAACCTAAATTTCCCCCCTTTGATACCAGAAATATGGGTCAATCAACAGCAAAATTAAGCCACCCTGTTGCCCTATGCTGTCTGTGATCATAATCTTTGCAGGGGCGGCTGGTGAGGAAGGGGCAGTGGGACTCCACCTTGCCTCCCAGGGAGCCACCCCTGCCTCTCCCTCATTCCCCTTCCCTTCACCAGACTTGCTCTTGAGCTGGCAGCGCATACGCAAAGCCTGTGAGTCTGCAAGGAGAGGAGATGGAGAGGTGGAGGTTGGGCCAGTTACTGCCTTTACTGCGCAAGTGCTTGTGTCAGCTCCTCCAGCTGCCCTAGGCTGGGGTATTTGCAAAGTAAAATCAAGGGGAGGGATTAAAAGCAGGCACTGTGGGGGCTTCCTGAAGTTCCCAATACAGGGAGCTCCCCCAATCAAAACTGTCTCCAGGTAGCAATCCAGACCACCCCAGGCCAATACCAGCTCTAGCAGAGAGGGGAGAGGAGCAGTGGCGGCTAGTGGATTTGGAGGCTGGTGGGGCCGTGGGTGGGTTGAACCTGCCACTGGCAGCTTTGCGGCCAGCGGGTATGTGGGCCTAGGGCCGGAGCCTGGCCTAGGGACAGAGCCAGGGCAACGGTAGGCAGAGCCAGGACAATGGTAGGCCAGTAGCGTGACATAACCCAGCAGCAAGGAGTTAACATTGGATGGACATTACATTAGTTTTGTATATGTTATTTAATGCTTTTATATATTTTATTGTATTTTTTATTGATTTTGTTAGCTACCCCGGGCTGCCTGGCAGGAGGGGTGGGGTATAATTTTTTAATTAATTAATTAATTAATTAAATTAATTAATGCTGGGAACGTTGCTGTGTGAAGCACTGCCACCAGGGGATAGAAAGCCCTCTTACTGGAGTCCCATCCACTTTCTTTCCCACCGGGTCCAAATTAACCATAGTAGGTTAAAAAATAGATCACATTGTCATTGCCTACCTTTATCCTGAACCCTCGAATCCTCGACTTTCATGTCCTCCTTGGCCACCTGTAGTCTTCTGAAGGTGTAGGCTTTGGGACAAGCCTTCCTTCTGGCTTGGAGAACTGGGAGGACTGAGTTAGCTCCCTGTCCTGCGACAAGCCGAATCAGAAGAGAATGAAAGGGAAGAGAAGGACAGGACAAAGGAGAAGTAGGAGGGAAAGGGTTTAGTTTTGGAGCACGAGAAGAGGAAGGGGAAGAGATGGGTTCAGTGGGGAACAGGAGAAAAGGGTTTCCTTGTTGTCTGCAGCCTTCTCTTCTGCCGTGCTCCTACCTACTTTCTCCTCTGTTCACAAGGAAAGCTAGGTGAGGTGTGGAATCATGCCAGATCTCAGACAAACTGGATAGAAAAAAGAAGCAAATTACTTTAGATGTTTGCATTTTGAATGACATTTTTAATTTTGCTTGTTTGTGGACCTCTTCCCCAAAGAAGAGGTCCAAGACCCTCCCAATCCCCATGCCATCACTTACCATTATCCGGAACCCTCTTCATTTTCATTCTCTCCTTGGCTGCCTGTAGTTTTCTAGGGTAGGCTCCCAGTCCCCAGACAAAATAGGACTTAAGTTTCCAGTGGGCATCAAGCACCCCCCAATGAAGTCTGAAGTCCTAATGTGTCTTGAAGGCAGTCACCAGGCCCATCCAGACCAGCATCCCTAGTAACTACGCCATATCCCCGGCAGCCAAATGCCCTTCCAAACAAACAGGCCTTTTTAAAAGTTTGGCCAGTTTCAGGGCTGCATTGCCACCAAACATGCGGGGCTGAACAAACCAAATTTAAACAATGCATTTCTGTTTCTCAACAAAAGCCAGGAAAGATGCTCAAAAGCTCACAGTCACAAGCAGAGAAGAAAGAAACTACTTTCCAGCAGGGAGCAGCATTGAAACAGCAAAGGAACCATTTTAAACAAGAGTAGCCATGACCAGTGGACCCACAAATTTACAAAATGGCCTCTCTACTCATGCTTGAGAAGAGAAGGAATGCAGCAATACATCATGCAATCACAGAGCAAGCAAAACAAACCAGAAACCAGATCTAATCATCCTAAGCAATTGACCCAACAGTATTATGTGAAGTCCTAAGCACTGCACATCACAAAAGCAGAAGCATGGAGTTCCACTTCTCCCCCAAAACATGCTACACACAGTTCTGCTGCAATGTAAAAGGTGTCTGATTTGCTACAACAAGCATTCCTGCAAGGACTAGTAATTATTAGTGAACCAACATGTGGCATGGCCTTCTCACAGACAAGCCTGCAACATCCCATGACCAAACTTCAAAGGGCAGGCCAGGGCCATTTTCAAATGAAGAAAATATTCCAGCAAAGATTGGAAACCTTTTCCATCAAAGCCCTTAGGTTCCCCCACCCAACACAGAGAAAGCACACAGTTTAGGCTGAAAAATAGCAAAGAAAGGGAACATCTCTGACTTAAACCAACCATTTTGTGGGGGCTCCACAAAATCGCTACTGCCTTTTTTGCACATGCTTGGCACTTGGGAGAGGAGGGGAACCAGCAGTACATCACTGGCAACATGCATTGCAAGTACAGATCACGCCAAGCTAGAGGCCAAATACTGAGCTGCTGACTTCAGAACATCAACCAACCCTCTTTGATGAGCCAGAGGCGCCATACATTATACACAAGACACATCATCAAAAGGTAGTGTGCATGTGCGGGGGGGCGGGGGCGCAGGGGCCAGGAAGGGCATTGCCCGTGGCGCCCTAGGGGTAGCACCACGCCTGGAGAGGCACATAACAGGAGCTACACCTACCTCCCCAGAGATCCTACATGGCTCCAGGACTGCTTACAGCGAGTACCCCTCTCCTCCACTCTCTCCCTGCCTCTACCCTTTCCTGCCTTCCCCCCACCCTCCGTTTCTACCCGCTCCTCCTTGCCATCCCACACCCTCTGTTTCTACCCCCTCTTCCCTGTCTTCCCCTTCTCCCTGTCTTCCCCCACCCTGTTTCCCTCTTCCTCCCTGCCTTCATTCCCCTCCCTCCATTTCTCTCCTCCTCCCTGCCTTCCCTCCCTCCATTACTCTCCTCTTCCCTACCCCCCCACCCTCCATTTCCCTCCTCCTCCCTGTCTCTCCCTCCCTCCATTACTCTCCCCTCCCTGCCTCCCCCACACTCCATTTCTACTCCTCTCCTCCCCTCCTGCCTTCTCCCCTCCTACTCCATTTCTACCCCCTCCCTGCCTCTCCCCCTACATCTGCCCTCCCATTTCTACTCTTCCCCTCCTCCCTGCCTTGCCTTCTATCCACCCTCTGCTTCTGCCTCCCTGTCATTTGTACCCCTTTTCTCCTTCCATTCCCTCATTTCTACTCCTCCCTTCCACCCCATTCATCCTGTTTCTACCCCTCTCTGCTCTCATCCACCCATTTCTACCCTTCCCCTTCCCCTACCCCGTTTCTGCCTCTCTCATTCCCTGTCTTCGCTAATTCATCCACCCTCCCTTTCTACCCTTCCCCTCACCCCTGCCGCCTACCCTTGCCCACCTCCCCCACCTGAAAGTTCACCAGCTTATTCCAAAGTAGTTCCATTGATTTCAATGAGACTACTCTGGAGTAAGTGGCTTAAAGGTGCTGGCCAGGTGTTACAAAAATTGCATTAGCAGGTACTAATCATTTTCTGTAGACATCCTGAGATAGACTGAAAGCTTGATGCTCTAGGTGCAGAGAGCACTTAGCATAGACACGATTTCCACTGAAGTGAAGGGGACTCATAAGTGCTACCACCAGCTTTAACTGCCCAGAGGACTGTGCTGTAAAACCATTTAAATGACATTTTAAAATACCATAATCATAGCCTTATAAGCATGAGCTCTCAGCACTGAGCTCCAGGAAATGTAAGCCATCCAGTTTTCCATAAACCCCTTATGCATGACACCTTCCTTAGTTGCCAAAGTTCATGCACTGGCTTCACATTTCTTTACAAACAGGACGAGGATGGGAAGTAGCCCCATGGTTAAAGCTTTGCAGGAGGGTGATAGACGACCAAGTATGTGTGGTTTTGAACATAAGAACATAAGAAGTGTCATGCTGGGTCAGACCAGTGGTCCATCTAGCCCAGCATCCTGTCTCCGACAGTGGCCAATCACGGTGGCTTGGGAGAAGCACCCAACAGGTCACAATGGGGGATCCATTCCCTGTTGTTTTCCCCCAGCTCCCGTCATGTTCCCTGATCCTGTCTGGCTAATAGCTGCTAATGGACCTATCTTCCAGAAACTTGTCCAAACCTCTTTTAAACTCAGCTATAGTACTGGCCCTTACCACAGCCTCTGGCAGTAGATTCCACAACCCAATTATACGCTGAGTGAAAAAATATTTTCTTTTATTTGTTTTAAACTTGCCACCCATGAGTTTCATGGAGTGTCCCCTAGTTCTATTACTAGCTGAGAGGGTAAATAACTTCTCCTTGTTTATTAGTTCCACACCACTCATGATTT
Source organism: Sphenodon punctatus (assembly GCA_003113815.1). NCBI lineage: Eukaryota > Metazoa > Chordata > Lepidosauria > Sphenodontia > Sphenodontidae > Sphenodon > Sphenodon punctatus. Next base: position 2,618,731 of record QEPC01012154.1, read on the forward strand.
TATAGATCTCTATCACATCTCCTCTCAGTCATCTCTTCTCAAAACTGAAGAACCCCAACCTACCAAGCCTCTCCTCATACGGGAGCCCTTCCATGCCCTTGATCATTTTTGTTGCCCTTCTCTGTACCTTTTCTAGTTCAGCTATGTCTTTCTTGAGATGGAACGACCAGAACTGCACACAACATTTGAGGTACGGTCGCACCATTGATTTGTATAGAGGCATTATGACATCCTTAGTTTTTTGCTACTCCCTCACACACACCCCAGCCAAACGCTTCTTCAGTAGGGGTGAAACAGCAAGCCACTACGGTAGCTTTTTCCGGTGGAAAAAGCTCTTCTGCAATGAGTGGCATGGTGCAATAGAGACGTTTATTCCACTACTTTCATTCCACTACTTCCATCGACTGCGAAAATAGAACAATGTTTGTTCCGACCGTTTCAGTCTTCTGCAATTTCTATCGGCACTGCAAAGTAGCAGAACAATGTTTGTCCCGACAGTTTCCAAGATTGTTCCGACAATACCCAAATGAGCAGAATGCTGGTGAAATTTGCGGAATGCCGGCGGGAAAGCTGTGGAAAGTCGTGGGCAATTCTGAAATGGCGGAAAGAAATAGTGGAACGGAAAAAGAGTTGCCACTTCAGCCCTATCTGCAGCATCCTTTAAAGAAAAATAAGATGAGCATTGCTGGCACCGGAAAAAACTGTTCAGTTGATGCAGCACGAGAGCACTGCTCTGCTTGTGTATTTAGTTCGTCTTACCAGCTCCATCCCAGCATGAGAGTTGTCTGTAAACTGACTGCAATTGCATCATAATTTGTAATCTCAACAGGAGGCTGAACTCACATCACCAGAGTGCATTGAGCCAACGTGTGTTTCTTCCCACAACTGCACATTCTGGGCACACAGTGACACTTTTCAAGCTACTATATTGATAAGAGTACTGGGATTATTATTTGTATTTTTGTTTTTTAAAAATCTATACAGGATTGGGGGCGGGGGGATGAGTTTAGGATGGAAATCCAGAAGAATGCTGACACAGAACTACATTATTTAGTGTGCAGTTGCATTAATGAACCATTACTTCAAATCCCAGGTTTGCCAATAGTGTCACTGTTGGTTTATAAAGGCAGAGCGATCTTGGATGTGAATAGAATGCCTGGATAATAGATAACTGCTCAATCCTCCTGTCCCAAATATTTTCTTCAAGTCCATTACAAAAGATTTATTTTTAAATTGGAATTTTTTTACAGCTGGACAGAGCGAGACGGTGTTTGTAGAACAAATAGTGTTAAAACCCCTACGGGGGTGACTTACTTCAGTAGCAACCAAGACTCTTGCTTGAGCCAGCTGATGCTCTTTTAATGAGTGCTGCTTGTCAGAGGATTAGTTTAGCAAGTCGCTGTATAAAATACCAGTTTTCCATGAGTTTATAATCCAGTCTCTCCTTTGAAATGGAGGAGGGAGTGTATGTAACTCTGCTGCACAAAACAGACACTTGTTTGAACTGAAGGAGGGAAGAGCAGAGTGATGCGACCAAACCACAAACACTATGACAGCTTTTTTCCCTCTTTATTTTTCAAGTTGCTTTCTATCTCCATGACAGACTGGGTTTGTGTTTGTGCACAACACGTTCAATAAATTCCAGGAGAGAAGTGCCAAAATACGAGCTTTAAAATGAATCTCAATCTTGGTCTGAGTGAATTAATAGCAATATGACAGGTCACTTATTTAGCAAACGAGGAGGACAGTCAGATAAAACCCTTTTATGTGACAAGACACCCCCCACAAAAGGATCTCTTTCTTTGTCCCTGCTAAGCTTTTTCAAGGGAAATCAAAAGAAGGCTCCGAGGCAAATCGAAATGACAAGTTCAAAACAAAAGCATGTTAATGCTCTTTTTAAAAGAATGCCTTCCCTTTGCCAAATCCAAGTTTATTAATGTTGCTTCTGACAAGCTCAACTACTTTATGAATTCTGCTGTCTGAGTCTGCAAGATCTGTTTGCTTTTAAATAAAACTTCATCCGAAATAACTACTCTACAGATGGATCTAAACCTCAGATCACACAGTAAAAGGACAGCATTTAGTAGCCTTGCCATCAACCTGTTCTTTTTACTATATATGTTATTTATTGCTTTAGGTTAGGTTATTCCCTTGAATATCACATATCACATCCAGAAACAGCACTGAGTAATTGGGTGCTGCAGGGTTTAATGTTCAATACTGAGTCCTTTTGATTAGACCCATATTTTATCACTCATGCTATTTGCATGAAAGATTTGTTTTAAGCGATGATACTCTGCATGCTTGGTTTTGATGTCAAGAAAATGAGGAAAACCAGGTTTTTAACATTAACTTTTCTCTTCAAGAATCAGTGATATTGTATGTGTATGTCCAAGGCATATCAAAACTACCTGGAGCACTGATAAAAGTTTTGATTAAAACTGTGTACAAACTATATCTACCCTATGAAAATGGCCATCAAAGTTAATACAGATTTGTTCAGAGCTTTGAACTATGTAAGTAATGAATATTTCTGTCAGTTAATTCAAGCAGAACAGAAATAGAATCCACTTACATGTTGCTACCAGTTAGATTGACTCTTCCCAGCCTGGGTCTCTGAAAATCCAAGTCACATCGTGTGAGGCTCCCAGTGTCTGCTCTGACACTAATCAAGAGAAAGGTTATGACGCTGGTGTTTATCTTTTCAATTAAATGCTTCCTTCCCACCCCCACCCCCTTACAAATCATAAATGTACAACTCCATTTTGCATCTAAAATTTGATTTCAAATCCAGCAAAATCTTTGTTTCACTGTTTAGATCTTACATCTATGATGATAATATGAACTGGCGATAAACCCAGAAAACCATTTCCTTCTCAAAATGTGTTTTCTTAGAGCTTCAAAGGATTGAATGCTTCACCTCTATTAACCTCTGTCCCAAACCAGCAGAGGACTAGGAATATTTACTTACCACACAAATTCAAACCAACTGTCTTTTTCCTGTGGGCAAAAATTCTGTTGAACTTTAATTGTGAATAAGGCCTCCCCTTGGCCACGCTTTGCTGCATATTTTTCTCTCTAATCGTTTTTTTTTAATAAATGATTTGCTATGCTAAATGTTAAGTAAAGGGGAAGGGGAGTTCCCTTAGCTATTTAATATTATTTTAAATCTGACATTTTATTGTGATCACTTTTTAAGGCTTATGATCAGAGACCCATGTTCCCTGTGGCCATTTTTAAATGGGCGGGGGGAGGTGGTCCGTGTGCAGCGGCTGGAGTTCCGCTGCATGGACCGTGCATGAGGGGAGGATGTAGACAGGCGCACACCCATCTACACCTTCCTCTACCCACCTCCACGCACAGAGCAACCCGCCCTTTCACCGGTTGCTCTGTGCGTGGGGAATGAGTAGATGTGGGTGTAGATGGGTGGAGATGTGTGGATTTGCGGGAGCGCACACCCGTGTACCTTTGCATTCAAATGAGATGCTCCCACATGCATGGGAGCATCTTGTTTAAAAACGACCTGTGTTTTCTCTGTTGCTACCAATGGGGAAAATGCAGTGTACACAGATGCCTGCTTAGGGTTACGTTTTCACAAAGTCTGTAATTCTCCCATTCTTGTAATTCTCCCATACTTGTAATACTGTACCTAGCCAGTTCTTTGATACCTTATGCAATATTCTTTCAAACTTTTCCATTGGTGTTCATCTAAACAGGAGAAAACCTTTAACATAACTTAATGTTTTACAAACAGAACAAACATTTCTAAAAACTTCTTTTGTCACCTACCCTGGCAAGTACTGTGTTGTGTCACAATATTTTTTATTTCAGATGTAAGGAGATGATCAAATGTAAAAAATGTGTGAGTGCTAATATCATACGTGTAGTACACAGCTAAAGTACAAGCATTTTTAACAGGTAGGCCTTGTAGGCTTCACATCTCTTGACAAGTCATTTTAATTACTCTTTGGCTGACCATATAGTCCCTAGGGTTTTGTTGTTTGTTTTTTTAAAGGGGAGGAATAAAGTGGAGTCAAACCAGAAAAAAAAAATGGCAATTGCTCATTTTAAGTTACTTTAAAATTCCAAATACATGTACTGTTTCCAAGTACATTTAGAAGAGATAAGGTTGCCATTTGCCAACTATCCTGGCTTTCTTGCAGTTCTTGTTATTTTAGGAGTTTCTTAGTTTAAAGTCGTGAGAATCTTGGCTTTCATCTAAAAAAAAGGTATCTAGCCCTTGACATTATGGAGAAAAGTTTGAATTTGTGATTGCTGTGTGCCTTAAAGTTGTTAGAATAAAAAGACATATAAAATAATCCCCAAAAGTTGTTCCTTCTTTAAAAATATAATTCTTCTAACATTTTGGGTTGGTAACTCTAAGAATGGCCTCCTTCCTGGACTACATAAGACCTAATGTGACAGGATACCTTAGCTCCAGTGAAAGTCTTATTATATGGAGCATCTTGGCACAACTAAAGGTTTGAAAAATGATGCTATCATATGACAATAGTAAAGAATTAGAAGAGTCAGTTTCTTCTAACACTGAACAAGGAACTTTATTAGAATAAAGTTCCAGTCTATAATATACTATTGCACAATAAAGTTCTTTATTATCCAGGTGTAGTTAAGACACAGGGCACTGTCCATTAGAAAGGGCAAACATACTATCCCTTTTAAAATGGCAATGGGTTGTAATAGGACCGTAAAATTGGGAACAACTTTGGACTTCAGCAATGTTGGGTGATTTCAGACGTGACGATATCACAGTGAACCA
>QEPC01012154.1:2643609-2657928 GCA_003113815.1 Sphenodon punctatus
AAGGGGGGAGGCAATCAGTTTTGTTTCTTGCTCCGCCCGCCTCACCGCAAGCCCCATTGGCTCCATGCAGCCTAGCTCGTGGCCAATCGCAGACTGTGAAGCCAGTGGTCTGAGGCAAAAATGGATGGTGATTGGGCAGGCTAGCTGCTACTCCGAGCCTCTCCATCCCTGGTGCCTGGAAGTCTGCTCCTCAGCTGACTCCCCCTCTCTGTCACATTTGGCCTTCCAGTGATACCACGTTTTTGTTGTTTTAGCCACCCAACTCACCCAAACACGATCCGAACTGACCGAACCGAATTGAGTTAAGTTTGGTCAGTTCGTGTTCGGATTCGGGTTCAGTTGTCTGAACAAGCAGAGTTCGGGCCAAACTCCAAATTTCCAAACCACGTTCGCCCATCCCTACTGGCTCCCAAGAAGTTAATTGTTTGACACCGATCTCTAATTGATTATTACCTTTCCCTGTTACAATATTTTGACAAGATAGTGCTGCACAATCCAGACACAAGTGAAGAATGCGCCAAGAGAATCTGAAATATTAGTCTCCTGAGATGCTCAGTGTACAGATTTCCTTGGCTTACAAAAGACATGTAAGTCACACCTCTATTTAGAATGTACTCTAGTCTGTTTCTTGGACTTAGTGTCATAGTGAGCTAGTAATAACTTCACTGTGTACAGCTGACATGTTCAATGGAGATGCCAAGGTGTATGCACGGATTAGTTCAACTGACCTTCTTTCTGGCAGATGTCACAAGAGATGTAAGATGGCTCAGAAAAAATCCATGCAAGTTCATTTAGTTGTATTGGCTGCTGTATCCATTCCTGTCTCGTCTCTGCTTTCTTTCACCCTCTTCTCTCAATCATTTCTGCATAATCATCCTGACCAACACAAAACAAGTTTCTAAGAGCATGATATGTGAATGTTTGAAAACTTTTTCCTAGCTGCTTCTATTTTATTGTTTTACACTAACATAGTTTGACTCCATACCTTTTCAAGCAACAAAACTTTGATCCCTTTGCACAAAAAAAGATGTGGTGGTAATGCTATTAACGAGGATGGTGTTATGGAGCATCGCTAGATGTCAAAGTTATATCAGAAATATTACATTAACCAGTGCTTTACCCAGCAGTAAATCTTTTCTTTAATGGAGCTGGAAATATGAGCATGTGACTCTTGTTCATTCAATGGGGATTCGTGTATGATAGCTAGGGTTGAAATAATCATGGCTCACTAATTCATGCCAGGTTGGCCAAAATTAAAACATTAAAATTTCATAGATCCAATCATATAATGAAAAATGTTCATTTTCCTTTGGTCCTTGACAATGGGACAGTTCCCCTTCCTACTAGCTATTGATCTAATGTGCTGAGAATTTTGCCCACATTTTATTAAGAGTGAAATTGCAGAAAAGTCAGAGGACATGAAGTATTAACTGGACAAAGCACTGGAGAATACACGGCAGGGAAAAATTGGCTTGGGAGGCAGACTGCAAAACCTAATTGGTCTTTTCCATCTCTTAGTTCTGTGACATGATGACAACCCTTTTGAAGTCTGTTTTCTGGCAGACACACATATAACATCAATGGGAGCTACACACATGCATGGCTTAGAAAATAGACCCCTATAGAATTGTGTCAATGAAGCATACCCTTTCGAGTGATCAACGTCCCCATATTTCAAACCCTCATTCAGCTGCAGTTGAGAGATAGGTCTCTCTGGGTGAGTAGCTGGCTACATCTCAGTGAAGCACAATGCAAGAGGATTTACCTGTGTTTAATCTTGTTTGAGATTCTGTACTGTGAAAGCTTCACAGCACGTTGTAGAGAAGGTGAAGTTTTTTCACTGCACCCAAAGAAGAAATAATGCTGCACAGCTCCCCACCACTTGTTTTGGTTTTTTTAACCAGTGATTATTCTTCAGAAAACAGATATGTTGTTAACAGTTGTTTAAATTCTAGAAATAGTTTGCACAGGTTCCAGCATCCATTTAAACTGGTAATCCACAAATCTGTAACAAACCATGAAATATCTGCACTTTGCCCTGGGAATTCTGTGCACTGCACAACTTAATAATTAAGTCTGCAAAGTATTCCCCTCTCTGACCAGTAGTACTTTATTTTGCAGTGGAACTAGCCACTTCAATATGTTGTACATTGGAGAATGGACAGTTTCCTGGTTAGTACCCTTAACTGAGAGTTAGGAGATGGCTTTTGGTCCTAGCTTTGCTGCTCACATTGGGCCTGATCCTGAGCTGCTGGAAGTTAATTGACACAGTAGGAGTTTTATGAAGCCTGTTACAGTCTTGGACAAACCCAATAGCACTTCTGTGCTTTAGTTTCCCATGCTTAACTTACAGGTGTATTGTGTGGCATAGTTCAATTGGGTTTATGAAGCACTTTGAGACCCTTGGAAAGGTGTTGCAGAAATCGAAAGGTGATGTATTGCTTTTATTTTATTTTATAGCACTGCAGAACATTATGAAAGAAACAACACAGTTCATTGCAGATAGCACTTCCTAAAGCTTTAGAGCCTGTGGGCATCCGTTCATATGGGCATGCAATAATGTATGCATAGAATAATACTAACAAATGCTAGATAAAACAAGATTGTGCAGGATGAGATATAGGGTGTTAACAAAAAAGACAATAGCCCGCTGGAGTCCATGCAGCCCCTACTCAGTCCCCACTCACACGTTTACAGCTCAGATAGAACTGAAACGAATAAAATCTGGCCTAATAAACAGGCAGCCCCCTGCGTGTATTTCATGTGCTTGTGGGCAGCCCCCACTTGCGGTGCCAGTGAGAGCAAGAGCAGAGAGAGGGGCAGGAAGCGGCCACTCCTCAGACACTCTGGAATTTCTGCCTGTGACTCTATGGTGCTGGTGGACATGCACACGCTGAGGCACTGTATATACAACCGAATTGACAGGACACGGGACTCCTCAGCCCGCCATAGGAACTGGGAAGATGGCTGACAGCGGCCCGCCCAGCTTCCCTGCATGGGGGCCCGACCATCTGTCTTGCTCCCTGCGCCCGTCCCAAAGTGTGGCAGCAGTGATTGCTCACTATGGGGTGCATGGGGATCGAGTTCTCTTCAGCTTGTGTGGAGGCACCCTCTGCGTATATTATATTTTAAAAGAGATTTCACTGGGTTTTATAGTTTTAATTAACAATTACGTACAAAATATGAATTGAAAAATTTCAGCTGATCTTACCCTACCTTGCCACCTGTGTGTCTAGGATGAACTTTCTATAATGGTATGACAAAGGGATTATACTGTGATCTAAACATCATTGTATCCTGGTTTCTGCTAACAGACTTGCACAGGGCCAGTTAGAGCAGGCTTGGATTGTTTTCAAAACCATTTACACATCCTTAATTAAAGTATCCAACATCCTGGCCTCCTATCTCAGAACAACTTATTCTTCCAATTTACCAGCGAGCTATTTTTCTGACATTTCAGGAAATTCTGCCTTTTCAGACACCCTGATCTGAGCTGTAATACAGGGTTGTAACTCTTGTTTTTGTATGGTGAATTTCACAATTTTACTTGTTTCCTTAAGGCCTCAGCTGCTAAATTTGTGAGTACCTCAGCTTTTATTTTAAAAATTGAAGTTTTTGTTCCTTGTGACTGTGGAAAAACTTAAAAATAACGAATGTGGTATCCATTAGAAGCTCAGAACCCCCAAACAATTAAAATTACCCCAGCAGGAAGTAGACCAGTCACTCTCTCCCACATGTGTACCAGCAGGCCTACATGCACAATTGGCCCTAAGGACCCAAACCTAGGTCTCTGGCTCCATATTTTTCTGGAGTTGTAGACCAAGTAGATCTTGCATTGCCTCCAGAAACTGCAATGCCTCTCTACACGTCTTTACTGCACAGACTTGGTGCAATGATGGAACTTGCAAAGGGCACTTCAGTGGGTACGATTGAACATAAGGGAGGAAGCGGTCTTTAAATATGTAGAGCACAAGTTGTTTGTGCAGATTGCAAACGTTTTGGCAAGATGAAAGGGGTTACTTAAATGTAGATAACAGGATACACACTAGAGCAGGAGTGGCCACTGGCCAGACCTCTGGCGCACATGATCCACTTGATCCAAGCATCAGTCCCATGTGATTTACCAGGACCTCTCCCACTGGCTCAAGTGATCCAGGCTGGACCCCTCCTACTGGCTCCCAGTTCTAGGTCACATCAGCAACTGGTCTCAGGAGTGAAAAGGGAAGCTTTCACCACTCCTCTGAAGGAGATTCCTCCCTAGCCTGTCTCCTCCTCGGAGTTACTTCACGGGATGTCGGTCCTATTCTCCTCTCCAAGGCAATCTTTGGTCCCCCTCACCACATTGTGATCTACTGGAGACTTGCTTGTGATCTACCAGTAGGCCACAAGCTATCTCTTGGTCACCCCTGCTCTAAAGCACACTGGAGGTTCACTCTGTGTAGCAGTGTTGTATGTGCAAATATAGTTTTAAACTAGAATTAAAATGGGTATTTATTATTAATTATTATTATTATTATTATTATTATTATTATTAATTAATTGATTAATACAGTGCCATTGGTGTACTTGGCACTGTACAATCAGTAGTTATAGACAGGTCCCTACCCCAAAGAGCTTACAATCTAAGAGAGACAAGGAAGGAGGAGACAAGGGAGAGGTGAACATCAGGAGAAACAAGGATACATTCATGAGGTTGAGAAAATGCAGGTGCACATGCTTAACTTAGTTACAGGGAAGAGATTCTGAGGGAGGGACGGGCTGACATTAGTTGCATTTCTAGAAGCCCTCTGAACATTCAAATAATACCCATGACCAAAGCGTAATTTCATGTATCCAGTTTTTGGGGTATTCCATTTTGATTTGTGGGGGGTTAGTTCAGTTATTTCAGGGTTTTGGTTAATTTTGGTATTTCAGCAATGTCATTTTAAGTAATTGCACACACACAGTAGCACTAATATAGCTAAAATGGTGTAACTAAAATGACCCCAAAAATGAAATCGCTCACCTGAAGAAAACAATACAAAACAACTGAAATGGCTACCCGGTAGAATGGAAATGGGTAGCGGTTATTATCTGCTTCACCACTTTCAGTTTGGGTAGGGTACATCCAGCAGGTATGTTCATTTGGGGAGGGGGGTATTCATTTCAGTTCTATCTTAAACCACTTGGTCTTGGATCATCCAGCACCAGGATAATTATCCCAATTTATATGTACATTTTTAGAATCTTTTAAAAGTTCTCAATGGGTCTGATTCCAAGCACCACAGACTTACACATGGAGCACATGTGGAGGACTCCTCTCATGTGGAGTCCCACAAGGTTCTATTCTGTCCCCTCTCCTGCTCAACGTGTACATGCAACTGCTGGGTGAGACTGTGAGAAGGTTTGGTGTTCGGTGTCATCAATATGCTGACGACACCCAACTCTACCTCTCTTTTCATCCAAACCAGACCCAGCAGTCTCAGATCTTACTCAGTGTCTGTCAGCTGTGGGGAACTAGATGAGGGCAAGCTGGCTGAAGCTGAATCCCGACAAGACAGAGGTGATGCTGGTGGGCAAGGCAGTAGGAATGGCATCTTCCATCAATTATGGGGTTTGCCCCCCGCTGGTCCCTCAGATTTGGAGTCTAGGAGTGCCCCTCAATATTTTTATATTCTTGTTTTAACTGTTAGCTACCCCGAACTGCTTCTGGCAGGTGGGGCGGGATAGAAATGTTTATATAAATAAATAAACAAATAAATACATTAATTAAATGTGCATGCAAGCCATGTGCACCCCCGACATGGGTGCTGTAGCATGTGTGCAAACCTTTGGAATCATCCCCAATGTTTGGAGGTGCTGGACTAATGATATTTGGACATTTGGAGTTGCAAGCCCTATAGCCATCTAGATCACTCTCCATGGGAACAGAAGCCTGGACTTCATTTGCGATAATCCTGGTTCAGCCATTGGATGTCTCTGTGTAAGCTTGGGCAACTAAATTCTCCACTCGGTATCTCAGTTTTGCCGTGTGTTGCATTGCAAGTAGTCATGCGTACCTAACGTGTAGGGCACTATGAGGATCATTTAATCTAATGTTTGTAAACTGTTGGGGAGAAGGTATTTCAGCAAAAGATATAATAGCACGCAACAAAATTTTGTGAAAGATGCTGTTTGGAGAATTTTTGCACATACCACTGGGATTTATCTAGTGAAGTGAACTGCCTGACAAGGGAGTGGAAACATTTTGCATCAGTTCACCTTTTACCCTGATCCCTGCTTCACAAAACTAGTCTCACATGATCACTTCTCAAAGAAGATAATCTAATGATTGTTTGGAGAGAAATTGAAAGTATCTCACATATATAATATATACACACACTTCTCAGTCTTATCCAATCCATCTATTTGCCTTTGTTATGCGGGGACGTATATATCTGGCATTTTTCTTCCAGTGGTTTTCTGTATGGAACAAAATTGTATTGTACTTCTCAGCAGAGGAGCTTTGAACTAGTAGTTAATGCATTGTAGCAACTGGCAAGCCATTCCTAAGGGAGTAAAAATAAATGTCGTTTTGACCTAATTCTTTGCATCTGCTATTTTTTACACTTTTGTGGTAGGGCTAGAGGCAAAGCACCAGTTGTGTATAGTGCAGATATATGGGTATTCATATAAAGTTAATGATGAACCTAACAATTGCCTTACTATTTCAATTGGAAATACCATCCCTGGTTTGTGTTGGTATTGGTTAAGAATTTAGGAAAGATCCCTAAAATTTCTGGGCATGGTTAAGACCACCATTTTAAGCAATGAAGTTGTTTAATTGTTTAGTTCCGCTTTCTGGAATATCTTTATTTCTTAAATCTTTTTTGGTATCAAAATAAAGCAGAGTAACCTTACATTGTCTCAATGAAAAATGTATCTATCACCAAGAGTGATACCACTGGATATAGTATAATGGCATTGGGTGAAAACAGACATGCATGTAACTCCATTTTAACACCGCTTTAACATTTTTATGCATTTTACAGGGCTCTATTAGCACCCTATGCAACCCTGCAACATGCATAAGAAATGTTAAAGCGGAGTTAAGGTACATGTCTGTTTTCACCCACTGTTTCTTATAGGGTAAATATTACTGAGTACCACATTATCACGTGATAAACATTGGGAAATATCAAACATAACTCGATAAAGTTGAAATATAAAAGGTACAGAAAAGGACAACAAAAGGGGTATGAAACGGCTCCTCTATGAAGAGAGGCTGGATAGATTAGGGCTCTTCAGCTTGGAGAAGAGAAAACTGAGAGGGGATATGATAGAAGTTTATAAAATCACGAGTGGAACACATTAATAGGGAATGGTTATTTACAATGGTTATTTACCTTCTCAAATAGTACTAGAACCAGGAGATACTCCATGAAACTAACAGGTAGCAGATTTAGAACAAATAAAAGAACTTATTTTTTCACTCAACGCACAATTAAGTTGTGGAATTTGTTGCCAGGAGATGTGGTCAATGCCAGCAGTATAACTGGGTTTAAGAAAGGGTTGGACACGTTTCTGGAGGATAGGTCCATTCACAGCTACTCGCCAGGTAGGTTTGAGGAATGTAACTTCTTGCTATCGGGAGCTGGGAGTGACCAGCAGGGAATGGATTGCCCCATAGTGACCTGTTGGGAACTTCTCCAAGCGACTGAGATTGGTCACTGAGCTTGATGGACCATTGATCTGACCCAGTATAGCACTTCTTAATTTCTTACATTCTTAACTATCTCCTTTGAGACCAGCCCATTCATCTTAAAGTCTACCCAGCAACCTAGCTAGCTAGCTCCCTAGACAAACTACAGAAGACCACTAGATGATACCTATTCACAAAGATGTATAGAAGAAAGACTCTACTTAAAGTTGCAAGTTATTATGTAAAACGTTTATTAGAATGAATTTGAGCTCAGTCTGTGTAGGTCACTTCCATTATACCATTTACCATTATCAGTTGTGTATTTATATCTGTTTATTATAGGATCAAAAAACATTTGGTTTAAGAGAGGAATTAAGGCTCTTCCAAATTCAACCATGTTCCAAAAAGCAGGGAAGTTGTAGGTTAAGGCTGTTGCCTTATTATGAGCACCATGTAAGCAGTAAAGACATGCACAGTCTTACATTATGCTCGCTTAAACTTTGGCTCCATGCACCTACACTTTGCCTTGGTCTTTCAGCCTTAATCCTCTTCCTTTGCCAGTTGGGGGCAACACTTTAGCTGGGGACAGCAAGCTCCTCCAAGCCCCAGTATTATAGACCTGATCCCTGTCTCCACTGTAGCCCATGCGTACAGCTCCCTTTCACTTCTGACTACTCCCAAGGCTTGCCCCTGAATACACATCACCCATCCAGCCTTATCCCCCCATATATGCCCCTCCATCACTGGGTGCCCCCTCCCCATAAACACACGGCTCCCCACCCCTGGCTGACTCTGAACCTTGCCCCCCATATATACTATCCCAGCATGTAGTTCCCCATTGCCCAGATACATACTGCCACCCCTGGCTTCCCCCAGTCTTCTCTCCTAGTACACACCCCATACCTATATAAACACCCTCAGGACTTCCAAGTCCCATTGTTCCCAACGCAACTAAAAGCACATACGAAAAACATACCTACACTTCTTCCCCACCTGTGGCTGTCCCCCAAACCTTGTCGCTGAATACACATCAACCATCTCTTAGTGTTTTCCCCTCATATATATCCCCTCATCATCTGGGTACCCCGTCCCCACACAAACACTGCTCCTCCCCAGCCCTGGTTGCCCTCCAGCCTTCTCCATGAATGTACATAGCCCAGCTCTCAGACTTGTCTCCCAACATACATCCTCCCAGCACCTGTCTGCTCATTGCCGATATATACATTTTCCCCCACCACTGCCTGCCCTCGAGCCTTGTCCATGCATACATATGGACACCTCTTCACCTATAAAACTCTTCATAACCTTGCTCCCCCCTACCTCTCTGCACTTATCACCCTCCATACTCCAGCCCATGCACTTCGCTCCTCCTCTGTCCCTTCTCTCACCCTTCCACGCCTTCCCTGCTCCCCTAAGCGCCTTCGTCCCTTCTCACTTGCTGCCCCCCATGCCTGGAACTCCCTCCCTGTCCACATCCGCCTTGCCCCCTCCCTTCATACCTTCAAATCTCTCCTTAAAACTCACCTCTTTCGCTCTGCTCTGTCTGACTCTTTATCCTGCTGAGCCACTATTCCTATACCTACGATCGGTTTACCCTTATCCTTGCAACATGGACCTGCCTGCTGTCATTCTCATCGTAACCAAGCCAAGTACGTGCACTTGAGACCTCGCATCTTCATGAATGTTAGACCCCTTGTCTCTCCCTCTGTTCCCCTTCCTAAGTCTCTCCCCCAGCTCCTGTCTCTCAGATTGTAAGCCCTAGGGGCAGGGACCGTGTCTATTTTATTACTTTGTAAAGTGCCAGGTACACTGCTGGCGCTATATAAATGTTTGTTAATAATAATAATAATACATATCACCCATTTTTCAGCATTTCCCCCATAAACACTTCCCCAGCACCTGGCTGCCCCCTCACAATACAGATACTTCTGCCACTGCCCAGATCCCTGTGCACATCCCATATCCCTCAACTTTCTTCCCCCTATATCTAGACCCACACTGCTCAGCTGTCCTTTTCCCCCCAACCCAAATGAAAGCACATAGGGAAAGCAGGGAGTAAGGAGGCAGCAAGCTGCCCGCTGAGCCCCTACTGTCCCCAACTTCAGTGTTGTCCCCAACCCGCAGAGGAACAGGATTGGGGCTGAAAGTCCACTGACTACCTCAAGCCTCCTAGAGAGACAAATATTCCTGCAGTACTCCTCAATAGAGGGACCAGCCCACCTCATGAACCTGCATCAGCATTCTGTGCATATTTGACATAACCTTGCAAGTTCACTCTTACCATTAGATAACATGGGAACTGCAAAACGTCCTAACTTTAAAAGGACAGACCTGTCTGTACGACAGATTTTTAAAAATCCAAACTCAAGAAATGACTAGAATGCACTCTTGAATTTTCTGATACCTTTACACCTCCAGATGTATAACTTTAAACACACTTTTCTCTGTCAACAGGAGATGGTTGCAAAAACCAGAAAAATCACTTCTGCCTCCAATTTCCAAACTCATATAACTCAGCTGTTTCTCAACAGATCTTCATGGACTTTGTACAGGGTATACCCCTCATACAATCACACCTCCCTGAAAAACGTCACAGTGATAGGATAAATCACCTTGATTTTATAATGAGTAGAAATTTCATGATTTTAACAGTGAATGCACGCCACCTTAACTATAGAGCCACTCCTGCAGCTCTATAGTTCTGTTTATGGATAGGCATGCATTGTAGCATGTAGACAGAAGGGAGTGTCTTTGTAAATGCAATAATTTCGATGTAGAGTTGTTGTCTTACTTTCTGTATGCTGCAGTGCTTATTTCTTCCTAATATTATTTATAACCCCTTATTACCAAGCTACAACCATTCCACCTTGAGTTAGATCTTGCAGGTTAAGCAAAGTCAGGCCTGGTCTATTCTTGGATAAGAAAACTAAAAAGAAAACCCAAGATGCCTTAGGAAACAGTTCAATATGTGGCATTCTCTAAGAGTCGGCACTGAAACATTGATCAGCGTGATGGTGGGTGGTCTCCTCCATTTCCTGCTGCTTCATATCACGATGACGTTAAGCAGCTTGTACCTTCCAACACTGAGGTAACTGCAATTGTGCATTGAGTACAATTCCTGCATCTGTAATGTTTGCAAAATGTTTGACCTCCACCAAGACAAAAGGCATTACTCACAATAAGAAACTGGGTTACAGCCTGGAGCACTTTGGTGGTGCACTCCATGTGGCTCAATTCTACTGCAAATATAGCAATAGAGCCATTTAAACCATTTGATCCTAGCTTATCTCAGCACCAGGCTTAATCCCAAGACCAACTTGGAGCAGTCTTCCTGGAATGGGAACTCAAGGGCAAGTCCAAGCTGGCTACCCTTATTTTCTTGACTATATCCCTTATTCTTATGCTAGGAGAAGGACTGGCAACTGACTCTCTAACACTTGGGGATTGTCACGATTCAAGTGGAATTCTGGGGATTGTTTGGTTGCAGTGAGTTCAGGATTGAGCCATGTTGTCCCTTCAGTTTATGAATATTATCCTCTCTGCTTTGGCTCAAAGTCAGTTGATTTATGAACAGGTGAGGCAAAATATTGTCCTGCTTTGAGGGAAGCTGTGGCTACTCTGTTCCCTATGGCATCTGTATTTCCATTTACAGCTAGGAAGTGAAGGAGAAACAGCCTTCCTCTCAGAACACAGCAGCCTTAGATGGGAACCAAAAGAGGGGTGACATTAATGCTGCTACATAGAAAACCAGGACAATATCAAACAGGATGGCTCCCAAACCCTAGCTAGAACAGGAAACTCAAGTGACTTGAAAGGCATAGTTATTCTCAAAAACCTTGGGCCGTTTATAGATGAGACAAAAAAGGCGGCTGATCCTTTGATCAGCCGCCTTTATAAGCGCTCGTCTATGCGTTCGGGCCGCATGTTATCCCGCGTTGGAGGGGGCAGGCGATCCTGCCCCCTCCAACGCGGATCCCTGAAGTGCCGGCTTAACGCCGCACTTCCGGGTTTCCTGGGCTTGTGCGCATGCGCGGAAGGGCGCGCATGCGCACAAAGACTCTCTGCCGTGTCTGAACAGCAGACACAGCAGAGAGAGTAAGCCGGGGGACAGATGCTGGCGCTGGATGATCCCGCTTCTCAGCGGGATCGTCTATCAACGCCCTTAGATCTAAACATGACATAGCAGAGTCATTTAGTTATTGTCTTCCCATTGCCAACACATTTGAGCCCTTCACAGTATTTAATGTTTTCCCTCGCAGGACCCAGGTTTTTCCTCTTCCTGTGAGGAGGAGAGACAGTTTTCTGTTTCAAGAGTGGGAACTGAGACACAGAGGACAATTACATAACTGCCTGGCATCTCACAAGAAGTCTTTTGTAAAGCAGGGAACTGAACCCAGCTTTCCTAAATTTCAGACCAGTATTCTCACTAAGAGACAAAACATCCTCACAGTTCAAAATACAAAAGATCATCCAGAACCAAAAAATAAGGCTCTAGTTTTGAACGGTATGCAAGCTTGTGTTTTGTGGTTGTTTGTAAATATTGAAATATGGAATATGGAATACCAGAATACTGAAATATTTAATGTGAAAAATTGAATTAGACCCTACCTCTGTATATTTTAAATGAAACTGCGATTCTAGATACACCAAGCCATTAGTGTTGCTCCCACTACAACATACTTGACTTGAGCCCACAAAGGAAATGATCGGGTACCTAATAGAGGATACCTTCTTTTCCTTCACCCACACATAAGGTGAAAACTAACATGATGGCACCTGAGGGCCACCACAGACTTACCTGGTCAGGCGTTCGACTGGCACCATGGTCAGGATTTAGCCAGGCCCCCAAACTGATGTGACAGGACGTGACTGGCTTCCAGGGAGGGCACGGAACCAGAGGGATGGACATTCACCTGGACCCACCTCTGTGCTGCTCCCAGTGGCCCGCCCCCCTACTTGACGGGTGGCCATTGTGGCTAGTGATGGCCACCATGACACTCAGGCCCAGCAGTGCTCCCAACTGCAGTGAGTAAAGCAGGCTTTCAAATATGAAAGCCGGCTTTACACCCAGTCGGGCAGCAGGATTCCAGCTGTGGTGGGAGCTAGCCCCAGCTGTGACACAGGGAGTTCCCCAAGTCACAACCCAGGCTAGACACTACCACAGTCTGAATCCAGTCCAGGGAAACTTCTGGTGGTTGCATTTCAACATGACGGTGGTTCCTGGTTTAAACTGAACTAATGTGCATTAAATTGGGCCACCATCACGTTTGAAAACACCCATAGTCACATTCTATACAGTGGCCAATGGCCATACACTGCAAACTGTGTGCAACAACTGGTGTTTTCAGACAAGTGCCTCCCCACCCACTACCCACCCATCATGCATGTTTCAGGGCTGCACAGGGTGCCAATGCAGCCCAACAACATGCATGATGGGTGGGTGATGGGTGGGGAGGGGCTTGTCTAAAAACACCCAAACACAGGGATGGCCAGACATAGGCCCTTTACACAGGCGGCACCCACACATGTACCCAGGAATCTGGCTGTGTATGCATGGGCGCTGCTCATGCACACACTATGGTGAGTGGGTGGGCATGCTTGTGTGCTCCTGCAGAACATGCATGCCCACCCACCTCACCCATCACCCATGCACAGAGAAAATGGCAAGCAGGCAGGTTGCTCCGTGCGTGGAGCTGGGTGGAGGATGGGTGTGCGCCGGCGTGTGCCCATGTACACCCGTCCCCACCCACTGTCTCCCCACCGGCATGCATGCCAACTACCCCACCAGCATGGCCCAAGTAAAAAGGGCCATACAGTGCACCCTCTACCTTGCCAGGTGTCAGTGTAACGTGGTCTCCCAAGTCCCTTATTGTGACCAGCGGTGGTCCTAGCCTGAGGGCGCCTGGGGCAGTGCCCTGCCCCCGCTCTCCCCGTCCCCCCGGTGCCACTGACACAGAGCACTCACTAACTGAGCACTCTGTCTCTGCAGGCGGCTGAAATTCACATCGGAGCGCCGCGCTGCTCTGACTGCTGCAGCTTGGCTTGTAGTCAGAGCAGCGCGGCGCTCCAATGTCAATTTCAGCCGCCCGGCAGAGACAGAACGCTCAGTCAGTGAGTGCTAGCCTCTGTCTGGACTCCTTCTGGGACTCCAGAGTCTGGAGTCCCAGAAGGGACAAACCAAGACTGAATGCGTGCTGGGAGGCTGAGCGTTCATTTCAAGTGTGCCGCTGGGAAACGAAATTTCCAATGGGCAGCAGCTTTGCATTGAGCCCTATGGGCTCAATGCAAAGTCTCACCTGGGTGTTCAGTGGAAGCGCTCGTTGGCAAGATGTGCTGCAGCGCACATGCTTGAACTGACTCAGTCAGTTGAGCATGCACGCCACAACACATCTCGCCGCCGAGCGCCTCAATTGAACTCAGTGAACTGCCTGGTGCCAGTCAGCCTGCCCTGTGCGACAACGGTGAGTAAACGCGCGGGGAGGACTCAGGAAGCAGAGGCACTGGGGCAGGGGGGTGAGCGGCGGGGGGGACTCGGGGAGCAGAGGCTGGGGGTCTGGGATGGAAGGGGGGAAGGGTGTGCGAGACTGGGGAATGGGGGGGAGGGTTGGTGGGTGCACACTCCCCTTCCCCCCATTTCCCAGTCTCGCACAACCTCCCCC
>QEPC01012154.1:2658877-2691579 GCA_003113815.1 Sphenodon punctatus
CCCCCCAACACACACGCAGCAGAGGGTGAGGGGGAATTAGTATTTAATGCCCCGTGATTCAATTGAGGTTTTGAAATCGTGAGATGTAACCGTTAGTCTGGTGATCTTATGGGTGTTCAAAATGCTAGAAATGTGATGTTTGTGATAAAACTGAGGTTTTGAAATCGTGAGATGTAACTGTTAGTCTGGTGATCTGCCTGCTTTTAAACCTGGCGGAGGAGGTGAATATAACCTGCCTGACTGAAATTGCTGGATTAAGTAATGTAATGTCCATCCAATGTTAACCCTGGGAACTCCTTGCTGCTGGCTGGGTTATGCCCTGTCTCCGCCTACCATATCCCTGGCTCTGCCTACCGTATCCCTGGCTCGGCCCCTAGGCTAGGCTCCGCCCCTAGGCCCACGGGTCCAGCCTTACTACCCCACTGCCCCTCCAACATCAAAAACCACCAGCCACCCGATTGTGACCTTTTCTGCCATTTCCCCTCATGGCTCCTGAGGATGCTACTGTCAAAAGGGGCTTTGCCCCTGGATCCTGAGACACACTCCTAGCCCCTCTTAGTCCCAGAGATGCTCCCTGTGATGCCAGTCCCATTCTTCTCGCCAGAAGAGGCAATCTCTGAGAGGCCAGTCCCCACAGTTTACTAGAAAGTAGCAACTGGGGAATCAATGTCTTGGCTGCCCCTGCTCTACCATAATTATCATTGGACATTTGGTGTGGTGAGCAGAAAGCAAATTTTAGGTATGAGGTATCATGTTCCTTTCTTTTGTCTTTATATACAGCTGGGTGTGGGCTCTTACCTCATCTACACTTCTTACTTAAGAGAACAAAATCTTGCCTTTATTACGGCTTTAGCTTTCTGTTCAGAAAGGGCACATTCTGTTGTGGTTTTTTTTTTTTTTTTGCAATATGCAATAGCTCACTCGAGTCTTTATATTTCCTCATTCCGGTGATAAATGTGAGTGTTCATTGCCAAAACTTCTAAAGCAGATCTGCCTCTTACTTTAAATTCAGGTTTAGGGAAGAAATTCAGATTTATACAAGCCTGGAATGTTTTGTTAATACCAAACACTTTTGACTCTCTCTGTCATTATACCTTTGCAAGATTTCATTTTCCCTAACATAACGTTCGTCATGGTTTTAATTTTCCCCTCAATATGGATCTCTTTTATGTCTGCTATTTACTATCCTTGTCAGAGTCACTGGGCACAAGAAATACAGCACATACAAGACGCAGAGACTGCTTTCTTCTTGGCACTCATGTAATAGGGAACCTGATGGTTTTAGGAAAGGATCGGTACTCTGTGCTTTACCTATTCATGTGTAGGATTTTGATTTCATTTGAAATGAAAGGCGTAAACCCCAGGTTTGAAAACTAATAGAATTTCTGCATTTACCTGCTGATCCATTGCCTTTAGGTTAGATTGTGTGTCTGCCCGCAGTCAGCTTGCTGAATGAAGCAATACTTTTTAACACTAAAATGAAAAGATTTCTGTTAGATGCAGACCAACACCAGATAGGGAGGAAGATTTCTGGGAGATTATTATTAGAAATATTTTCCACTCTGTCTGATAAGCAAGGCTGAACAAGGCACAGGAAGTAGACCCAAGTCAGATAATGCTAACTTGCAAACCAAAAAGAGAGAAAAGAAATATATTTTTTGCCGAAGGGCTCTGTCGCCTCTTTACAAGGCTTAGGACTATTTAAGAGCAAAGTGGTTAGCAGCGCTATATAGGTATATTGACACCATCTGTTTGGTTCAGAAAACACTGCTGTTGCATCTAAATTGACAGCTGCTGTTTATTTGTCTGTATTACATTGTTTTATGCAGAATGGTTAATATCCTGGAGTGATGTGCTCTAAGGAGATGAAGTTCCAAAGAAGGTGGACATGTTACACTATGTTGCAATGTCAAATTCTCTCTTCAAATCTAGGTAACCTAGAAAACGTCGTGCTTCACTGCTTATGTAGGTCAAATTTACAACTTAACAGTACTCCAGATCCAAGCCAATCTCAAAAGCAATTGCCTCCTAGGTCAGGGATTCCCAAAATTTTGGTTTTGTGAGCCCATTTTGAGAGTGCATGACCATCAACAAAGATATGCCACAAATTGTTTCTCAAATATCAGTCAGATTGTGACCGCATCTGCAGATAGTGTGATAATTCTTGGTTATCACCAGGTTTCCTAGTTTTTTCTTTGTGGTGGAAAACCAGAGAAAAACAAAGATTTTGCATTTTTTGCAGAGAAAAACAGGGATTTTGCTTTTTTGCAGAGAGTTTTGCAGAAAATGGCAAAAACGTACAGGTTTGGGAGGAGGACACAGCGAGCACGGGGCAGCGAGGATGTGGAGTGGAGCTGAGGGGAAGCAACCTGATAGCTTGTGCTGTGGAGGGGCAGGGGCGCTGCACTTGGAGGGGTGCCACCGACCTGCTGTGGGCTGGGTGGGCAGGGGAACTATGAATTGGGACAGTCGGGTCTTCTGGACCTTGGGAAGAGGGGACAGGAGGTGGGCCTAATTGGGCCCATAGCAGCTTCCCCAAGTGCAGCCTCTATATGGTCCCCCTTTCTGGTTGGCAGAGCAGTCTGGGACCAGGCTGGGAGGAGAAGGCAATGAGTGCAGGGCAGTGGAGAGGAAACAACTTAAAAGCATGTACTGTGGGAAAAGAAGGGGCTCTGCATTTGGAGGGGTGCCGTAGACCTTGAATTTTATTTTATTTTTATTTTGGGGGGACTGTTGGTGGGACAGATAGCTGCAAAACTGCATACAAATGAAAATATTACAATAAAATGTGGTGTTCTGTCTCATACCTATATATATATTGTGGTAGGGGAAAGTCAACTAGCATTTACATTTAATCACAGAAAAACAGAGATTTGGGGTGTTTTAATCAGAGAATTTGAGGGTTTTTTATCAGAGAATTTGAGAACCTCTGTCCTAGACCCAGCTATGTTTATATAAAGTACAAAATCTCTTTATCCAGACCTTTCTAATCTGGATACTTCCTTACTCTATACATGTCTGTGTTCCCTCAGATCTGAAACACACTGTAGTTCTATTATAGTAGAACACCCACCTTTAATCTAGACAAAAATGATGCCCCAGGATGTCTAGATAAGGGTATTTCTACTTTTCCTCCCAAACCAAATATTTCTGAGTCTAACCGCTTCCTCTGCTAAGATCCCAACTCAACTTCCCACTTCAGCCACCAGCTGCAAATCAAGTGCCCATTCTCCACGGCTGGCTCTTCCCAACAGTCATGGAACCTTCCAGTTCCATTTGAACATGGTTTGCAGCTGTGGTCACTTTTCACCCACATGCTCGTCACCCACTTCTGGAATTTCAGACGTTACCACAACACAAACAGATAAATGCCATCACATCGAGTGTAGGTCCTTATTTTGCAGGGTCAATTTAAACAATTCTTGGATGTTTCCAATGACAGCTTTGCCTGATTGATGAATTCTGGGCTATTCCAAGTTGCGTGTGGTGAGACCTCACGCTCAGTTTGATGACATTTATCTGTCTGTTCATGACACAATAACTTTCGAAAAGCACACCAGTACTTTTCAGGACTGGGAAACTTCAGAGAGGTATAATAAAATGAATGAATGAGAATCAATCTAGTCTTAGAATAAATTCCAAAGCAGCTTAAACAATGAGCTTCTCTTAGTCATTTGTCACTAGGCAACTTTATGAGTCGGTATACTAACCCATCATGCATTTCAACATTTAGCATTGCTTTTGACTGTGGCTATGACAGCAGGGTATATGAAATAAGAGGAAACAAGAGCTTCCTAATATGTTAGGGAAAACAGAGGAAGCAGACTTTTATTTTAGAAGTACTTGATACCATATATAAAGGCACTTTAAGACAACAATGGCCCTTTTTTAACAAGACGCACCCATTCATGCCCACCCAGAGGACATGTGTGGGTGCATCTCATGTGAACGTGGCAGCGGGTGAGTGGGTGGGCATACAGTGTGTGCTCCTGTGAAACACACACACCTACCCACCTCCACCCATCACTCCTGCATGGAGCAACCAGCAAAACAAAGGTTGTTCTGTGTGAGGACATGGGTGGGGGGTGGGTGTGCACCTGTCTGCACCCCTTCCCACTCCCCTGCACCGCTCCTGCAGCAGCACGACAACGGACCACCACCTCCAACCACCACCACCTGCCTCTTTTTAAAAGGCCAATGAATAGTCTTAGGGGAAGGAAGCACATGTAGCACAGGCCATGCTGGCTTTCCCCAGGGGTTGGGTGAAGTCTGCATGGGTTTGCCATGTGAGCAAACCCCTTGAGACAACCCTGAACCTACAGGGGAAGCCGGCATAAGCTGTGCTAATGTGCTTTCCCAAGTGTTTTCGGTGTTGTCTGAAACAGCCCTTAGTCTATGGACCAGGACCACGGTGGATGACTAGAAATTGCAGATGCCCTATGATTTCAGTAACTCATTTATTTTCCTTTCAAAAATAAACCTTCCCCATTATGGCATATGCACATTTTAGATATTAAAGCTAAGAAGTCTAATGCCAGGGCATTTCACAGGCCCACTGAGGGAAATTTGAGACCCCTACATCCTGGTAGTTAATTCCCATCTTTCCTATCACCATTTTTGCCTAGTGTCTGGCCAAGCCAATTTCTGGAGAAGCTGTCATTTTTTTTCACACAGCTGCTAGCTTGTAGTTCAGGGGAGCTAGGTTTGGGGGCCCAATACAATTGTACACCATTCTCCTTCCCCACCATCAGGCCTGGCAGTTCATGTTTTGGTTTTAGATCTTTAAAATGCCTGCTCAGTAGCAAATCAATTCAATCAGGTAGACTCTAAAGTATTTCAAAGGCCATTTTTAGACAGGACATGCCCACCCAGGTCCACCCATCCCCACAGACCCAAGTCCACCTGTCTGAAGGTGGTGAGAATGGAGGTGTGCTCCAGTGACCCATGCAACACCCAACCCATGCCCCCGCAAGAAACAACCCGGGTTTTCCCCCATTGCCTCATTGTGGGGGCATGAAGGGGCAGTGTTTGGGTGCAGGTACACACCAACCGCAAACCCACCCTCTGCCATCTAAACCCCCACCTCCTCAATTATATGCATAGACTCCCAGGAGGGTCCGTCTAAAAACAGCCTAACTCAAAATGGTATTGGTACCATCTGATGGAACAATTCCACTCAATTTCACAAATAACCTCTATAATATTTGTAATTAAAATTGAACTCCACATATGTATTCTAAAGAAAAATCTGGAGTAAAACAGTGTGTGGTCTTGGGCTTCAGTTCATTGTTTTGGTTTTTTTAACCATGTGTTTGGGAAACAAAGTGAAGGATTATTTTTGCATGGGGAAATCAATAAGTCATTTATAAGTTGTCCTGCACTTTGTATAACAAATTGTAATTAGTATGATTTCTTTATTGGCAAGTGCTTATCAGACAAATACCAGTCAGAGGCAAAGCGAAAGCTTCCTAAAGAACCATGCTGTTGTTTTGTAAAGCTAATTGTGATGTTATCACTGGTATTCAGTGTGATTGAATTGTTAATTTTTAATCTGGCATCCATTATAGCAGGCTAGTTATTAGTGCTTACCTGGGGTTCTCTGCAGCAAGACTAGATAACAGATTTTTGGCATAGTGAGCACTTTTGGATTCTACAATTTGCGTAAGCCTGAGAAAATGTTCAGAAGAGGAAATTTCATAGCTTTGAGTGTTCAGCATTGGGTGAGGCCACACAAGATGTGGAGGGCCCAATCCTCTGCATGGCCCCATAGCAGGCAAGCACTGCCGCCCCACTCGGAGTCAGCTCGGGGAGCAGGGAAGATGATCAGGGCCCTTCATGAGGAAGCCGGGCGGCTCTCAGAGCTGCCATCATGGCCAGAGTGGGTCATAGTGCTGGCCACAAGAGTGGGCAGCTGACCCTGCCCTCCCCTGGCCCAGTCCCCACCAATGACATGGCCACATGTGATGGACACTAGCAGTCATTTCTCAAACTCCCACAGTGGCGCTGGACCGGGCGCATGGTTTGCCAGGCCTTGGGTAGCCTTACTCCAGTTTGGGTAAGGCTGCTCCACAATGTGTCCTTGGAAAAAGTCCAAGAACACAGCACATAGAAGCCAGCTGCTCCCCCCACCACACGGCAGGGGAGATATCTGGCAGGCGCCAGCCATACTGCATTGTGTGGTAAGGTTGCTCAGACTGGAGCAAGGCTGCCCAAGGTGCAGCCCATGTGTTCTGTGGTTGTACCCATTGTAACAAACAGGCAATAGATGATTTTCTTAAACAATGCATGATGCAAATTACGCTAAATCAAGTAAAGATCAGTATTTTTACTTTAATGTCCAAAACCAGTTCTGCACATACTTATGTGTACAATCGTGCATTGGGTTTCTCATTTATGTGTTCCAAGGAGTTAATTGAATGGGCAGCAAGTCTGACCCATGTCTAGTTTAGCTTGAGTGTTACCGAAGAGATAATGTCAATTATTAGATTTTAACATGTAAAAAGGAAATTGAGACATTTATTTTTAAAGCCGATATTATTTTTAAAGCAGATATTGTCTCATGACTTTTGTTCATTTGAAATATTGAACTATTTAAACAAATATAGCGATGAATTCTGCCAGATAGTTAGAGATGACCTACACCAACAGCCCAAAGGAGAGATGATTAGACTGATAATTTTGGCCCATGCTGTTATGAAAAGTAGGATTCTAATTGACTCTGAAAATGAATTTATTCTCTATTTCATTCAGTCACAGTCAAGCAATAAAATTGCATTTTTAGAAAATGCAGTTTTTAATATAGTTTTAGTAAGTTGTGTAAGAATTCCATCAGAACTGTAATAGTTCCTACCAGCTCATACACCACATTATTATATGTTTAGGAAATTGTTCCTCATAGTTTTAAGTTATTATTATTATTATTATTATTATTATTATTATTATTATTTTATTATATTTTATAGCATCTCTTGCCTCCCCACCAAATGGCACACAGAGAAGTTCCCAGCTTAAAAATACAATAAAACATATAAAAATCACTTAAAACATAAATCCATTACAATTTAAGGGAGAAAGGAAAGAGGGAGGAAAAACAGAATAAGGGGAACCAGCAATTGACCGTAAAAGCACCAGGAGAATAAATAAGTCTTCAAGTGTTTTTTAAAGTTGAGGAGGAAGGAACTGAGATGGGTGCCTGGACTCAGAGGGAGCGAGTTCCACACAGAGGAGTCTGACATAGCATTGGCCCAGTCTCCTGCCAACTTAAGGCATAATGGCAGGGTCCCCACACAGCGAATGGTTTCTGAGCACAGATAACCACCAGCATGAGGCTTGAGGAGCAGATCTCAAATATGGCCAGGGCCTATACTGTTCAGAACCCTGAAAACCAGCAGCAGAATCTTAGATTCAACCTAAGGCCACTTTTATACGAGGCGCTGAAAAGCACCTCCTGAGTCCTGCGTTGAGACAAAAGCCGCACGTGGAGTGTTTACACGCTTCCCGCGCTACCGGAAGTGACATGCTCCCCGTTGTCGGCAGCTGCGCCACCGCACCCACCCCAGCATCGCCACAGCCAACAACGGGGAGCACGTCACTTCCAGCAGCGAGGGGAGCATGTAAACACTCCCCGCGCAGCTTTTCTTTCAACGCGGGACTCAGGAGGCGCTTTTCAGCACCTCGTTTAAAAGCGACCTAAGATTGTTCTACAGGCAGCTAATGCAGACAACACAGAACACAGGGTGGGTGAGACAACACAGAACACAGGGTGGGTGAGTGTAATATGACCATGGCTGCCCAAACCAGTTTGCAGCTACACTGCCACATTCTGAACAAGCTGCCAGTCAAGGAAGCACTGCTGGAAGCCCATGGAAGAGGGAATAACAAAAATCAAGCCTTCCAATGATTGACAAGCAACACTAGCACAGAAGTTTCGGTTTTGCTCACTTATTGCCTCCTTCTGGAAAGATGTTATCCTTAGAATTAATATTATTTTGGACGTAAATATTTCCCCTTTGGTGAACTTATGTATTTTGAATAATATACCAAATGAAGGCAAGTTATCTTCCTTCCAAATTGCCTATTTGTTGAGAGCTCTATTAGTTGCACATAGATTAATTTTATTTAATTGGAAAAAATAGATATACGTCTAGAACTGGAGATTGGTACAATGATCTAGCATATTTAACTTCAATGGAAAGACTTGCATTTATTAAGCAAGATAATTTGAATACATTCAATGCAATTTGGAAGGAATATTTAGAATATTTTGGAGACTAGTTTATAAGTAGTCCGGGGGCGGGGAGGTGCCCCCCCCCTGTATAATTTGCTGAGTGCATTGATTTATGTTGTATAATCAAACAAACAAAAGATATTTTTTTTAAATCAAGCCTCATGGTCACCAGGGCAGCAACGTCAGCTTGGGATAAATAAGGGTGTATCTTACGCAAAGCATCTCGAAACCATGGCTAGTACCTGGGTTTTCATGGGCAATACATAGTAAAAAATAATGCCCAAATTCTTTACCTGACCCACCTCCTCAACATGTGGGGGCCTGAGGGAGACTACAGCATCCTCATATCGACTGCCCTTCCCCGTCAGCATCACCATGGTCGACTCTAGCAGCAGACACCATGCAGTATGAAGTCACAGCGACCCCAAGTATCTCCTGTGGCATGTTACTTCCTGAGAGTTGTTCCAAATTACTCACACACCTTTCATCAAAGTCTTCTCAGTCATCTTTGGGCAGTTCCTTGCCATATCATTTCCTTCCATACCTCTTTCTTTCAGATGAGTAATAGAGTAGCTGCCTTCAGTTAGATACTGGCAGCCATGCGTACATAGCCTCAAGCTTCTGGCTTTCATTAGTGGGGGTACAACAGAAACTCAACACCGTGCTGCAGAAGACTGGCAATCATTTTGGGAAACAAATTTGAGTTACTCACCCACTCAAAGGAGCAAAGAACTATCCTTCCTCACATGGGGCCTATTATCCATCCTCCACTACTTTCTTCTACAGAAGAAATGAAAAAGGCCAAAAGCCAGGTTACAACTCTAACTGTAGGCTCATATTCAGGAGTTTTTATAACAGACAATATCAGAACATTCCGCTCCTCTTTCTGCAGAAGGCAAAAGTGAAGGGAAGGGGGTGTCACTTCCAAGCAGCAAAAACCTTCCAGGACCTTAAAAGGCTTTGGGGCGGAAATAACCAGTTATCTACTATTTACCTTGTAGGACCTCTCTGTGATATGGAGACTCTGCATTTTAACCCCAAAGAAGGCTTCGTGTCATCAAGCCCACTGAGAGAAATAGGAAGCCCTGAACATCCTGTTGACTAGGGGCTCCCATTGCCTCCCATCTTTTCCCTCACCTTTTGCTTGTATTCATCAGTCAAAAACGAATTTCTGCAGATACTTGAAGTTTATTTGCACACTCTACTTGCTATTATTATTTTACTCACCTAATTATAATATACATTTCTTTTTTAAAATAACCAAACAAACAAAAACCTCTCAGGCCATTTAAGATCGTCTAAAAACGGCTTCAGAGTTTATAGTGTCCCCCCTCAGCTTGTTGCTACAACGCAATAGCCTCTCATGCCACCCTCTCTCCTGAAGTACTTCATATTACCTCAGAAAGCTACACAATCCTAGCTGAGTGAATTTCATCCAAATGTCCCCTTCCTCGTATTGCTAGATTCTAGGTCTTATTTAAAGAAATGCTACATGACATCCAGTCTCTCCCAGGGAACAATGCCACTGAGCCTATGCCATCATGGCATTATAAAAGGAAAGAGATTTATTCCAGGTACATCCTGACCCTCCAAAAATGAGGGTTACGTTGATCTTCATTATCTACTGCAGTATATGCATGGAGCTGGCATTAGGAGTGCAGGAGCTGGTTCAGGTGCTAGGAGTTTCCAGTCCACGAGTGAAGCTGAGTGGGAACACTTTGAAAGCTAGCAGTGACATGGTATCATTTTGCATCCCGTGCAAGCATCTGGGAGCACCAACTAATGTGACCGTGGCCCCTGGGTTAAACTGTGCGCTAAAGTGCACTAAACCCAGCCACCGTCACATTTGAAAACAGCCAGAGTAAGAGTTCTTGGAGTCCTGGGCCCAAAGATCAGTGCCTTGACCACCACTGCCTTTGAAAGAAAATTGCCAATATTAACTATATTAATTAATAATTTATTACTTATTGTTAGGGTTACCACTTTTTGCAGTTTTACCTTGAGAATTTCAGTTTGACCTTGAAGGTAAAACCACAAGAGGTGGCAACCCTACTTATTGTACTGCAATTTCCTTCACTCGCTCAGCCTTGGAGTCACTCACTGGGTTGGCTGCTGAAGCAAAAAGGTTGATGAAACAGCAAGGCTGTTGCTGTGAGTGCTCCCTGTAGTATTAGGCTATCACTGTTCCCCTCCCTTCTTTTCTCTAGTCTAGACAATGATGGCACAGGTCCTCCAGCAGCCAAAAGGGTGCTGCTGGCACTGCCTGCTTTGACTAAGTCGCTCCTCTTGCAGATTGACAGCAGCAGTGGATGTTTTCTAACATGGTGGCACTTGGGTGATGTCAAGGACTTACCCAGTCTGGAGAGGGGCACCACCACGGCCAGGACCAGTCCCAACCCCCGAACTAATGTGATAGGGGCCAGGCCACTAGAGAGGGCAGGGAGATGCATGGACGTACCTCTGCCCTGCCCCACCACCCCGCTGTGCCCAGCAATCCGCCCCCCTCCCCAAACTGGCAGACATGGTAGCCAATGATGGCCACAATGGCACCCGAACCTGGTAGGCACTCTGGACTGGGTCCAGTAAAGTGGGCTTTCAGTGAAAGCCCACTTTATACTGGTGGTGGTGGCTAGCATGAGCTGTTACTCATAGACTTTTCTGAATCACAGCCCATGATAGCTGCTACCATGGCTGGGATTTATCCTGTGCCAACATCTGACAGCCAGGAACTAATGTGATGGTGACTCACGGGTTAAACCAGATCAATGTGTGGTAAAGCAGGTCACCATCACATTTGAAAATAATAAGAGAGAGTTTCCAAATGGATGGGGGCCCTCTGTTTCAGGGGCCATGGGTTTGTTAATTACAGGAGCAGGAAAGAAGGTGACATTTATAACTAATTGAGTTAGTGGTTCCACTGAAAAGAATAAATTATTTTATTGAATAGTGGTTCCATTGGAAAGAATAAATAAGGAGCCTGATGTCGGTGGCAGGAAAACTAGTGGAAACGATTGTTAAGAACAGAATTACTAAGCATATTGATGAGCGTGGCTTAATACGGGAAGAGTCAACATGGATTTAGGAAAGGGAAGTCATGCCTCACTAATCTATTGGAATTTTTTGAGGCTGTAAATAAGCATGTGGTTAAAGGTGAGTTGGTCGAAATAGTATATCTGGACTATCAAAAGGCATTTGATAAGGTCCCTCATGAGAGACTCTTGAGGAAATTAAAGAGTCATGGGATAACAGGCAGTGTAGTATTGTGGATTGGCAACTGGTTAAAAGATAGGAAGCAAAGAGTAGGACTAAATGGTCAGTGTTCACAGTGGAGAGAAGTAACTAGTGGAGTGCCCCAGAGATCTGTACTGGAACTGGTTTTGTTTAATATATTCATTAATTATCTGAAAAAGGGAGTAAAGAATGAGGTGATCAAATTTTCAGATGATACAAAGTTTTTCAAGTAGTTAAAACCCAAGCAGACTGTAAAGAATTTTAGGAGACTGGGTGACTGGGCATCCAAATGGCAGATGAAATTTAATGTGGATAAGTGCAAAGTGATGCACATAGGGAAAAAATAACCCAAACTATGGCCGTTTTTACACGGACGGCGCAGCAGCACCGATGGGTGGAGATGGGTGTGGATGAGTGGGTGAGCACACCCAGTGAACACACGGCAGCACCAAGCAGGGAGACAGTTACACGGACAGTGCCGTGGGGGGTTGTGGGAAGGAAAGGGGAGACCCGGCAAACACCGAGCGGGCAAACAGCCATCTCGGGAAACACCCGGCAAACACCCGTACAAGTACATGGACGGCCGGGACCGGCGGGGAAGCCCCTCCTGGCACAGCGATGGCAGAACATGGCCGACTGAGGGCAAACGAAGCCCCGCACTGCAGCCCCGCCCCCGAGACGCCAGGACCCGCGCGGGCAGGGTGAGAGGGAGATGGGATGACAGCTGCTACAAAGGAGCTGGCTCTGCACAGCCCCAGCACAGAGCCCAGACATCCCAGTGCCAGCCCCCCCCCCCAGCAGAGCAGCAGACACACAGCAGGCAACAGAAGCACACAGGGACAGGCACACGGCCCATGGGGGGCAAGGGGGGAAAGGCACCCACACAACACAGGCAGGCAACCCCGCAACACCCCTCCAGAGGCACCCGCACAAGGGGAGAGGTCAAAGCAAAGCACAACACAGACACACCGGGAAGGAACACAAAAGTCTTTAATGGAACGGGGAAACAGCAACAGCGGGGAAACAGCAACAGGGGGCAACAACAACAGGGCAGGTTAGGGGGATGGGGCAACAGAAGGGGGGGGGCAGTGCCAGCAGCATCAGGTCCGGGACAACACCCGGTCAATAGGGCCAGTCAAAGCAAAGCACAACACAGACACACCGGGAAGGAACACAAAAGTCTTTAATGGAACGGGGAAACAGCAACAGCGGGGAAACAGCAACAGGGGGCAACAACAACAGGGCAGGTTAGGGGGATGGGGCAACAGAAGGGGGGGGGCAGTGCCAGCAGCATCAGGTCCGGGACAACACCCGGTCAATAGGGCCAGTGACCCCGTGCCCGGTGCCAGCGCTCAGCCTGCATGCAGTCCAGGTGGTGCAGCCGCTCCAGGACATGCAGGAGGAGCTCCAACAACTCCCCCTGCTCCCGGGTCTGCTCTGCGATCATGACTTGCACTGCACGGGATAGAGGGAGAGGAGACCGCCATCAGAGCCGGCCCTGGCCACCAAAGAACAGAACCCCCCACAGTGAGACACAGGCACAGGGCCCAGCAAACAGGCAGCACACTCACGGATGCCATCGAACAGCCGCCCCACCGGCCACATTTCCCATGCCACCCACTCCAGCTGCTGCACCATCGCACCCAGGCGCAAGATCACCAGCAGCACGACAACCATAGCTGCAGGAGAGAAGGGACAGGGTAATGGGGAATGCCTGCACCAACGGACCCTGGGAGGGCCGGGGGCAGCAACAGCTCTAGGGGCACACCCCACACACCCCACCCGGAAGTTCCCCAGAAGGCCTAGAGCGTCTCTGACGCCGGCAGCCACAGCCGGCGCTGAGGCCTCCGGACCGCCCGCCACCGCCGGAGCTCTGCAAGGTAAGCGCACTGAACTTTAGTAGGGGTGATCCCTGGGGGGTTGTGAGGTGTTAAACACCCCCCCCAGGGATCGGGTCATACTTACCGGCGGCTGCGGGGACGCCGCGGCCGCTGGTGCTGGGGGGTGGGCTCGCCTCTGAGTCTTTTTTTAAACAAAAATCCAGGCTGGGCAGGGTGGGTGGGGGGTGTCCCCCCTTCCACCCGCGCAGCCTGGGAGGGGGAGGGAATTCATTTATTTCATTGATTTCAATGGGGACACAGCGCCCCATTGAAATCAATGAAATAAATCCGGTACCGGTATACCGGATTAATCCGGGAATCCGGTTTTCAGAGAACCGGTAACCGGTAAATCCGGTAGCCGGTAATGGGCCCGGGGTCCCACCTCTAGTGAGCACTCCCCTCACTGTCTGCCGGGGGGTGCTCGGGCCCCGTGGTGCCCTGCCTGCCCCCACTCACCAACCCGCCAGTGACAGGTCTGTGTACACCTGTTCCAGCCACCACACCTGCCAGTCACATCACCGGGCTGGACCCCAGCCCCATCGGTCACCTGGGCACTGTACAGTGCCCCCACCCTGCCAGGGAACCCCTGCAATCCCCCCCGGGCCCTTCCCCCTCCCCCACCTGTCCCGGGACAGAGGAAGCGACAGCAAGGTGTAGGTTCATCATTTCTTTATTGGTGGGGGATGTGTAAAATGGGTGGGGGTGGTTAGAGGTGGTGGCTGCACCACCCCGGGGTGGCTGCACCACCCCGGGCTCTCAGGCCGGCCAGCCCTAGCCACAGCCGACCGCAGCGATTACCGACCAGATGGCCTGGTCCCCCTGTCATCCACTGGCCACTGACCCTCCGCTGATGGTCCCTGTGAGGAGGAACAAGAATGTGGTAAGCGATCATCAGGTGGGGCATAACCGTGGTCACCCAGGGAGCCCCCTACGCCCCACACAGGCATAACTTGTACTGTGGGGCAACCCCCCTATGAAGGGGCCCTTGCACTGACCCTCCCATGGTATTATGGACCCTGTGTGGGGCGGGACTGCTTCACGGAGCCTGTATGCTTGACTGCAACCACGGCCGTGGCTCCACGGCTCCTGTGGTGCGTGAGCTCGGTGCGGGTTCTGTACTGTGTTCCCTACCGGGGCGGTGCCCTGTGCGGTGCCCCGCCATCCCCGTCCAGCCCCCCCCCATGTAGCACTCCCCACCCCACAGTGCCCCAGGTTGCAGCGGCCTTACCAGAGGGGGTGGGGCAGCCACCATGGGTGGGTGGTTGTCCTGGGGGTGCACAGTCCTGGGGTGGGGGCATCACATCCCGGTGGAGGGATCGGGGTTGCAGCAGGGGCGGGACCGTGAGGGGTGCGGCCCAGAAGGGTGGCCCCGCCGGCAGGTCCTGTTGCCCTATGTGGGGGGGGACCCCGTGGACCAGGCCCAGGTAGGGCTGCTTCTGGGGGAACCACGGGTGGCCGAGGTGCAGGGGGAGGCTGCCATGGTGTTGGTCGGCCATCAACCCTCCTTCTGCAGCATGGTGGGGCCTGTTGCGCAGGGGGTCATGCCGCAGGGCCTCCATCGCCTCCCCCATGAGGTCCACAAGCCATGTGGCCTGACCCTCCAGCCCGTCACAGGCACGCCGCTGCTCGCGTTGGAGGGCAGCAACCTGGTACCTGTCCCAGATGTGCTCGGTGCAGGACCGGGCCATCATGGCAGCCAGGATCCCCCGGTCCCTTTCCCCCTCCCCTCTGATGAGCTCGCTTGTGAGTGCAAGCTCCTGGGAGTGCACCGCGGCTAACAGTTACGATTCCTCCAGCAACTCCCTGCCGAGGTCCTCCCTCCGGTGCCGGTTCCTGGCCCGCATCTCCCAGTTCTGCTCCATGCTGCCAGCAGCTGAACCCCTCATGCGAGCAGGTGCCTGGTCTGTGAACGAGAGGTTGGAAACCACGTTTGTGCTTCTGGCCACTGTGCCCCACTGCCCGCTACCACATGACCTGGGTGCCTGGTTGGGCAGCCCCCCTAGTGTGGCAGCTCCCCTCTGCCCTCCCCTGTGGGGCCCCCCCACCCTGCGCCTTCGTGGGATGGCCCCCCAGCAGCTGATCACCACAGGTGAGGCCTGAGACTGTCATGTGTTCTGTGGGGGCTGCTGTGGGCCCACCTTCCCCTCCTGTCTGCCCCAGCACCCCAACCCCTGTTAGGCCCTGCCGGTTGTGGTTGTGTGCCCCCAGGTGACCGCATCCCCACCCTGTACTGCCGCCCCCTCCCCCCTGTGGCCCCTTGGCCGGTGTGCCCTGCCGTCAAGGTGCGCCCCCAGTGGTGGGGGTGCTGCCGGGCCCGCCTCATGTCCCTCCTCCTCCATGGCCTCCACCTTGTGCACTTCCAGGATTCCTTGTGCTGCAATGAGATGGGGGGCCATTAGTGTTTGCCAGCACCCGGACCCCGGACGCTGCCCCTCCCCCCCAGCCCCGCTGGGGTGATCGTACCTGGATCCAGTTCCTCCACTTCTTGGGGCCGTCCCGGGTCTTCACATGCTCTGTGTGCAACCCCTGTCCCTGTGGCTGATAGGCCTGTGGGTGTTGGAGGGGCGCGGAGAGTGTGGTGGTTCCGTGCTCGGATCCCCAGGGCACCTCCTCCCCCTGTGGGATGGGGCTGTCCTCTCCTGCTTCCTGGCTGGCCTTTCCAGGGGCACCTCCCCCCCTGCTCTGTGGGGTTGGTCAGGGGGTGTTGTGTGGTGGCCCTGTGTCTGCCCCTGGTGAAAGCCCTGCCATGTGTGCAGGTGGCCACGATGTCCCTGTTCATGCAGAGGAACCTGTCCAGCTCCTCCTGGAACTCGGCTGTGCGCATGGCCCGACTGGACTTGAGATTGTTGTCCTTGATATGTTTATATCCAGACCTCAAGTCCTTTGCCTGCTGCATGCACTGGGTGGCGTCCCTATTGTACCCCTGCTACTGCATCTCCTGGGTGATGGCTTCATAGACCTGTCTGGTCTTGTAGCTATGCATCAGGTCGTGCTGCACCCTTTCGGACCCCCACATACGTATGAAGTCCCTGATCTCCTGCCTTGATCAGGGATCCCCTTTTTAGGACCCGCGTGTGGGGGGCTGACCGGCTTGGAGTCCGCCCTGTGGATGTGGTAGCCATGGTGATGGTCATGTCCTGTTGGAGGTAATGCATTAGGGGTTACTCCAGGTCCTGCTGTCCCTCTCCGTGCCCCCAAGGGGCCTGCCCTCCCCTCTCCCCCCTGGGGTGCCCTTCGGCTCACCTGGCTGTCTGGGGGGCCCTCCTTGGCTGCCGTCCCGGTGGTGCGGTGCTCTGTTGTCTAGGAGCTGTCCTGCTCCTGGGGAACTGGGTTATGCGGCGGCTGCCTGCCCTGTGTTCCCTGGCCCATGGTGCAGGGTCTGGGGCGTGGCCCTCCCATTCCAGTGGGAGGGGGGTTCCCTCGTGCTCACCTCACTATTGCTGCTGCTCCTCGGACCATTCCCCTGGGATGTGCTGGGCTGGGGGTCCTCGGTCCATGAGGGAGTCGGTGCGGGCCCTCTGCCCTGTGCCAGGAGACATGTGCTGGGTTATGGCCTGGGGCGCCC
This sequence comes from Sphenodon punctatus, assembly GCA_003113815.1. Lineage (NCBI taxonomy): Eukaryota > Metazoa > Chordata > Lepidosauria > Sphenodontia > Sphenodontidae > Sphenodon > Sphenodon punctatus. The sequence continues at coordinate 2,675,781 of QEPC01012154.1, forward strand.
CTCTTTCCCCCCCTAACAAGGCACCCTCACTCATACCTCCCAACCCGGCCCCACCCACCTGCCGGGGGGGACCACCCACCCTTGTACACCCATCTCCACCCATCTCCATCCACGGAGGGTGCCGGCTCCCTCCCGGCTGCTCCGTGGGTGTTGGCGGGTGGGTCGGGCACGCGCGCCCACCCACTCGTGGACTTTTACACGGACACTCTCTCACCCATCCGATGGGTGTTTCCAGGTGTTCGTGGGTGGGTGGCGTCCGTGTAAAAGTGGCCTATATGTATATAAAGCTGGGTTCTAAAATAGGTGTTACCACTCAGGAAAAGGATCTTGAAGTCATGAGAAGTACATTGAAATCCTCAGCTCAGTGTGCAGCAGTGGTCAAAAAAGCAAACAATGTTAAGAATCATTCAGAAAGGGATAGAGAATAAAACTGATAATATTGTAATGCCTCTCTATAGATCTCTGGTACGACCACACATGGAGTATTATGTGCAGTTCTGGTCACCCTATGTCAAAAAAGACATAGTAGAACTAGAAAAGGTACAGAGAAGGGCAACAAAAATGATCAAGGGTATGGAATGGCTCCCATATGAAGAGAGGCTTTGATAGTTAGGGCTCTTCAGCTTGGAGACGAGACGAGTGAGAGGGGTATGGTAGAAGTTTATAAATCATGAATGGTGTGGAACGTGTAAATAGGAATGGTTATTTACCCTCTCTAAAAAGTACTAGAACAAGAGAACACTCCATGAAATTAACTGGCAGCAGATTTAAAACAAATAAGAGGAAATATTTTTTCACTCAGCACACAATTAATTTATGGAATTTACTGCCTGAGGTAGTGTAGCTAGTTTTAAAAAGGGATTGGATACATCTATTAATGACTATTAGCCAAGTAGGTTTTGGGGACGTAGCTTCTTACCGTTAGGGGCTGGAACAACAGGGACTGGATTGTCTATTGTGACCTGCTAGGTACCCCTTGGAAGAGAAAGATATTGGCCACTGTCAGAGACAGGATGACGGGCTTGATGAACCATTGGTCTGACCCAGTAGGGCACTACTTATATTCTTATGTTCTTAAATTATAGTTTCAACTGAAACCCCTTGTTTTTGCATTAAGATTCAGGACCATAGAATTTGTATTTTTGTCCCTCTTTCTCGTATCAGAGTAATTTTTCCTGACATAAAACCTCACTTTTACTAAAGAAATGTATATTAATATCTCAGAAATGACTGAGTAACACATGGCAGGAAACCAGTCATTCTTCTTTCATTTGGATAGTACTTGTAGACTTCTATCACAATAGTATATTGTTGTGCGGTTTATAGACAAAGAACTGAGAGATATGATTTTCCCTCCTGTCTAAATACTAACGTTGTTATAGTTCTTTCAAGGGGGGTGTAATTGGTTCTAAAAAGGGCATTCTATTTCTTGACCAGCATGTGTTTGCTTATCAGAGAGGCAGTTTCCCTGGTAATGCTATGTCAGGTTTTTTGTAAGATTATGGGAGAGAGGGGGAGAAGCAACACAGGTGAGAAAAGCTAGCCTTGAGCGGGAGCCACCCTCCCTGCCTCCACCATCCAGTATAGTAATTCAAATAATATAACACACGCAAGAAACAAACAAGAAGCCAACATAGTAAATGCTTCAGTGTGGATCTGTGATGATTGGGCCCAAAGTTTTGAATCTCCCTCTCTCTCTTCATCTATCGATATCAAGGTACATTTTCATTCTGTCTATTGTCCTCTGTCCAAGAAAGGAAAATTACATTCTCAGGTCTCAGATGTTCTGTGCCCCATTAAGAAGAATTTGTGTCTTGCCCTCCCTCTTCACGTCTCTTGTTCTTTGTATTTCTAAGATGCTTTGTGGAGGAATTTGTTAAACAGACAAGCGGCTTTCAGTTAAGGGAAGCTGAAGCCTTTTCAGTATCTTGTCTTGACAAGGTGAGAGCTAATCAGGAAGCATCTCCTGCGTTCCCCTACAATACAGTCCACTAAAATATGCAGCTACAGGTACTGAACGTCCTTCTCATTCTGAAAAAAGGCTGGGAAATCCTACCTAATTAATTCTCCGTAGAGATCCTGGATTAGCCGGCGCTCTGTTTAGTTTACATTCTCGCTAGGAAAGCAAAAATGAGCAGAACAAAAACAGCAAATGTTTTATTGGCTTGAATATATATGTAGGAAAAGTAATATATTTGTATGAGCGTCTCTTTCTTCTTTCGCTTGCATATCTTTGATGGTCTTTGTCTGTTACTCCATTTCGCCCCAGCTATTTCCTTACAGAAGTAGTAAAGAATTGGGTGAGGAGTAATGAAACAATGTACTCCCACATCTCCCCATGCTTCAAGGGAAGGGCTGGAGCAGACAGCACAGTACAGCCCTCCCAGCCCCCAAAGAATATATCGCAATATACATCATTCACCCAGAACACTGTGCACACTCTCTGACACCCTACCTTCTGGTATGTATCGTAACACAACAGGGTCAGTGCATCCGGCATGCTTCTTTTCCATGTTGGACCCACACCTGTGAAAGGGAATATCTCCTTAAAAGATGGCAAGTAGGAAGCTGTGGCCAGGATCAGCTTTACACAGCGGTGACTGGATCCTATCCTGTCTCTGTGCTTTCAGAGGCTCCAGACCTCTGAACAGGAAACTGCCACTGCTGTCACTGCTCCTGAAGGTCATGGTGGCAGTATACGTGGGGTCCCTCGGCAGCAGCACCTCCAGGGCCCCACTGCTCCTGCAGGGGTCTGATACCTCCCCCCTGCCCATCCTAGGTATCCTACTCCATAGTCCAAGGCCCCAATTCCTGCTCTAGGCTGCCCCACCAATTCTAAAATCACCCCTGGCTGTGGCTATTGAGAATGAGTAAAAAGTAAACAGACATGACAGTGACCTGTTGTGACCCACTGTGGCCTGGGACTCACTCACTCATCTTTTACCGCGCTACCAGACATTGGCCGGGGTGGGTAGGCGACTGGCCCAGGATGAAGGCTGCTCCAGACCAATGCAGACCTGCACATTTTTTGGTGCCTCTCCCCAACACGGGCAGTGCTGGCCACAGTTTCCTGTCCCGTGGCAGCCAGGGAGGTTCCTCAATGCTGGCACATCTCTTTTTACCCAATGAGTACAGCTGGAGACTGTGCATCTGCTGACTCCTCACTCTTCAGCTCAGGGGAGGCTTAGCTGGGCCCAATTACAACAATGTTAGTCCAGCAGTGTAGAATGCTGAGGGAAGCACCTTCAGACCCCTTGCTTGCTTCTTGGATGGCAGTCCTATGCATGTGGTGCTGGGGAGGACTGTAGATAACCTTCCATAGGTATTTGAGGGGAACTGCTCCTCGTAGTATTCCTACTGAATAAGGATCATGAGGTTAGAGTTGCTGCACTGGACATTATTAGTCTTGGATCCAAGATGTGCTTGTGCAGCGATGAGATTGTGTCCTTATCAAACACATATATTCATGATGGTCTCCGAGTCTTTCTCTAGCAATGCCCATGACAGCAGACTGCAGCAGTGCCAAGGCATTGCATGTTATATTTAAGTTATGTTACAGGATTTCAAAGACTTATTTTACACCATGGAGTTGCACTCACAGAAATTGCAAACAAGTTCTTTGTATAATTTTAGCAAATCAGAACATTTCCCTAGTATCACCACCATAGTATCACGACAGTGGCATCATTCGCATGCTGAAACCAACAGATTGCATCATATAACCAGTTTATGAGCCTATGCCGTAGCTATGCAGGCAGCAAAAAAGGTTTTTGCTACCCTCATAGCATCCGCTAAATCCCATCCAGCGGAGCTTTTCTGGGTTGTGCGGGGCCTCCCTCTGCCTTGGAGTGAAGTCATCTACTGCTCGCTGTGACATGTTTGTGGATTAGTTTGTGGATAAAATTGCTCAGATTCACCACGACTTCGATGCTGCAATTAATACGTATGGAGAACTAGAGGTTATGGAAACCCCATCTTGTCCAGTTTTGTGGGATCAATTTCAATCGGTGACACCCGCCAATGCGGTTGGTGTTCTTGGGGGTGTTAGGACCACATTTTGTGAATTAGATCCTTGCCCGTCCTGGCTGATTAAATCTTGCCGGGAGACAAAGGGGCCGTTGCTGGCTGGGGTGGTCAACGCCTCCCTTTGGGAGGGCAGAGTGCCGGGCTGTCTCAAGGAGGCAGTGGTTTGGCCTCTGTTCAAGAAACCATCGCTTGACGTTGACTCCCTTGCCAGCTATCAGCCTGTCTCTAACCTTCCCTTTTTAGGGAAGGTTATTGAACGGGTAGTGGCTCAGCAGCTGCAGGGACATCTTGACTGCATCGGTTATCTGGACCCCTTTCAGTCGGGATTTCGTCCAGGGTATGGCACCAAGACTGCGCTTCTGGCTTTGGTGGATGATCTGTGCCAGGAAATGGACCGGGGTCGTTCGATCCTGTTAGTTCTATTAGATCTTTCAGCTGCATTTAATACAGTTGATCACAGGATGTTGGTGACGTGTCTGCGGGACTGCGCAGGGGTGGGTGAGACTGTTCTTGAATGATTCCGCTCTTTCCTGACTGGTAGAATGCAGAAAGTGGTTATTGGAGAGTCTTTTTCATCATACCGAGACCTCTCATGTGGAGTCCCACAGGGTTCGGTTTTGTCCCCTCTCCTGTTCAACGTATACATGCAGCCACTCGGTGATGTGATCAGGAAGTTCAGCATGCGGTGTCATCAATATGCTGATGACACCCAGCTGTATCTTTTTTTCAACAGACCCAGGTCGCTGTTTACTGTAAATTTTGTATTGATTTTGTTACGGCCTATGGCCAAACAATAAACTATTACTACTACTAACAGACCCAGGCCCTGCAGTCTCAGTGCTTACTCAGCTTTTGATGGCTGTGGGGGACTAGATGAGGACTAACCGACTGAGGCTGAATCCCGACAAGACAGAGGTAATGTTGGTGGGTAAGGCGATGGAGATGGTGGCCCCCATTATTGACAGGGTCTGCCCTCCATTGGTACCCTAGGTACGGAGTCTGGGGGTGCTCCTCGACGTGCAGCTCTGCCTGGATGCCCAGGTGGAGGCTGTGGCGAGGAGTACCTTTCACCAATTACATCTGGTGCGATGGCTTTGGCTGTTTGTCTCAGGCTCTGACCTGGCCACCATCATCCATGCTTTCATCATCTCCAGATTGGACTATTGTAACACGCTCTATGTGGGGCTACCCATGGTGATGGCTCGGAAACTGCAGCTAGTGCAGAATGCAGTGGCCCATCTTCTGGTAGGACTGGGCTGCCAGGTGCATATTACACCAGTGCTCCACTTTCTGCTCTGGATGCCGGTGGTTTTCCAGGCGCAATTCAAGGTGTTGATTTTGGCCTATAAAGCTCTATATGGCCTAGGTCCTACCTATCTGCAGGACCACCTCACTGGATCAACCCCATGCGGTCATCTGGAGGCACCCTGCTCGAGGTCCTCCGAGTCTTCCAGGGGGCCACGTAGGGGAGGGCGTTCTCAGTGGTCGCACCAAGGCTGTGGAAATCCCTTCCGGTGGAGGTCCAGTTGGTGCCGGATTTCCCCTCTTTTCAGAGAAGTTGTAAGACCTGGCTGTTCCACCAGGCGTTTGGCGGGGGAGATGGGTGAGGGGGTGGAGGGTTTTTTGGGGGTATGGGGTTATTTCCTTTTCCTCCTTTTAGTTGTTTTAATTGTTGTTTTCATGTTGTTGTTTTTATGAATTGTAAGCCGCCCCAAGCTGCCTATGGCAGGAGGGGTGGGGTAATAAACGTTTGGAAATAAATAAATATTATTATTTATCATTTATTTATCATTTTAAAATATTAATTGCGTTCAGTGTGTTTTACAAGCCTTATTTAGTTCACCCTCACCATAACCCTGCGAGGTGGGTGGTTATTATTTCCCTTTTACAGAGGGTAGATGAGGCTAAGAGAGAGAGTAACTTGCCCAAGGCCACTCAATGAGTTCATGGCTCAGGTACGTTTGAACCCTGGTCTCTCAGGTCCAAGTCCAACACGTGATCCACTAGGCAACCATCCTACCTCCCAACAGTCTCTACTTAGGAGAGACAGTCCATTTTTGGTACTGAATCCCCTTCCCTCTTTCAGAGTTCAAAGTCCTTCTCCCAGAAGAGACAAAAAGACTGGGATTCAAGCCTGAGGCACGTCTTTCCTAGTTGCCTCCCAGGAACTTGGAATGTTTGAAATGTGTGCGGGCATACGTGTGTGAGGGGGAAGAGCTTCTTTGTTGCTTTCTTTGGCCACTGGAAATGTTGAGAGATGTGAGCCATAGGAACTCAGAGAGCAGAAGAACGAAGTTCTGATTCCTGAATTTATTTTCTAACACAAGACCAGAAGACTTTCACTTTGGGACAGAAAGTGAAAAGATCATTCTCTATACCACAACATTCCCTACAGGATTTTGCCATACATTTTGAGTCACATTCTGTGGAGCTGCTTTGTTCCATGCTGAGAGAATTAAGATGGATAATGATAAAAAGAGAAGGTTGAGGAAAGATAAGCCACGTAGGCTTGGATGAGTGTTTTTTATTCACATAAAAGAAATGGAATGTAGCTTTGGTTCTTCGACAATGGTTTTCTGTACCAAGATCACAATGCCTATGTGAACACGCAGTAAGAACAACAAAAGCCCCACAGCTATAAGAAACTATAAAAGTTGAATTGAACACCCCCACTATCTTGACAGGTTTCTTTTCATGTAGAAAAGATTCAGTACAATATAAGCATTTTCAATACAAATATCAACGTTATAAACCATGTGTTTGGATCAATGGTACGGCAATGTTTAAACTATATTTATCCCTTTCATTTAAAATCTACTTTTTGTGCATGTACAATGTACATTAAGCTAGACCTTCATGACTGCTCTTGCTAAGCAGATTAATTCTTTCTCTCCTGCAAGCCCAGCAGCACAGTCCTTTCAAGCAGCCCACTTTGCTTGGATGAAATAGCTTCCATCTCTTCTCACCTAAGTTGAAGTGAGATAGCTTCCATCTCTTCTCACTTAAGTTCATGACAGAGCAGGGATGCAGCGAAATTGGGTCAAAAAAATCAGAAACGGGGGAAACGACAGAACCATGGAAAACAGAAGCCAGTTCCTTAAATTGCATTTTTTTTCTTTGCTTCACCTCCCCATGGGTAAATGGGAGTGAACTGTACTCAGCATGTAAACAGAACAAAAGGTGCTGCTAACAAACAAAACAATATCCCCCTGGAGTCTTGGTTTGGTCCATGCAACCCCACTCGCATGGAGAGCCTAATAAACAGGCAGCCCCCTGCATGCATTTCTTGTGTGTTCAGGTAGCCCCCAGTCACAGGTTTAGTGTGACAAGCCTAACACACAGGCAGGGATTCTTCATCACCACACTCGACCCACCAGTCCTCCCTGCTCGGTATCCTGTCCCCTATCATGGCTCACACCCACAGCGAACCACGGGATGAAGAAGCTGCACCAGCTGTTTCTTTCTTCCAGGCTATGACTCTGGGAGGCAGTCCAGCGCCTGCTATCCCCACTCACTCACGGTGATTCATAGCTGGGTTTATACCTGCTACTGCTAGCACTTGGTGGCTGAAAATAATCTCTTGCTATGCATAGAATGCTGAATTTATTAAGCAAACTGCATACTTTGTTGAGCACCTATAGTGAAAAATGAAAATGAAAGTAAAAATTGCAAGTGAAAGCAATCAGTCTTTGTATGTTGTCATCGCCCGGTTTCTCGCACCCACGGCTCACAACAATGTGCCGGCAGGTAGCAGTACACAGTTTTATTGGGGTATCGCCTGCTGTGGTGTTGGAAATCCCTCTCAGTTAAAACCCCAAACATGCACCTCTTGTATCCCCTCTCTAGCATCTTTTGCATTACCATACAGTACGGGTGGGAAACATTCCCACTCGCCGGAGCACCCTGCACTTCTCCGAGTGTCCAAACTTCAGATATGGCAACAAATTCTCCATCAGTCAGTTCACATTCCCTGTACCCCGAGTAACTTGTTTCCCCAAAGAGATTCATCTCTGCCATCCAATCAAGGCACTTCTGGTGGCCCTGTAGGTATCCTCTTGCTGTCATCAGCATACTGATGAGAAAAAAACAGCAGGGAAGGTCCAGCCACCATTAGTGGGTGACCTACTTCTGGCAGTGCATCGATGTCCATGAAAAGTCACAATCTCATTTGCATCCCAGTCTCTCATCTCGTCCGAAGCTCACACTCTACCATTCTGCTGAACTTGGAACTGCATCAGGGTTGCCCAGTGTCTATACTCCATTGCGAATACATAGAACCCCATTGTGTGCATGCACCATATTATGAGCGCATAGGCTGCCTCGGAGGATGGGTCTGATATTTCTCTCTGTACATCAGGCCTCGCCCAAATGTCAGCAAAGACCAGGGTATCCATCACCCCTCAACACCTCTGGGCCCCGTACCCTTGGTAACCACAGCACCCACAGACAAAAGCCAAAGTTTCCTGGGCAAACAACCTGCAGCAATAGCTTTCTATGGTGTTACGACCACTCATGCTCATTGCAAGCAAAAAAATGTTACTTTCAAAAGATAAGAAAATATATGAGTACCTTTTAGCCAATGGGGAGCTGTGCTCCCGCATACATTCTGAACACAGTGACCTTCCCCACCTGCCATCTTATCCCGCTCCCCCCCCTTCCAGCACTGGTACAGCATACTTTCCCTCTGCCATGCTATTCTCCACCAAACAGCCTTTCCCTGTGCATTCCCTATTGGCATTCATAGATTAGCCAGCTGCAGGTCTGAACCTCTGTGTTTCCTATTGGCATTCACAGGCTAGCCAGGCCTGGGAATGCCAATAGGAAGCACAAAGGCACAGGCGGGTAGCTGGCTACTGTGTGACTGGCCAGCACCTGAACTTTGCCTGTAGATTTTTCACAGTAGTTCTCTTTTTCCTGCTGGGCTAATATGCCTCCCACTCAAGTGCAAGTACATGACTAGAGGACACCCCAGCCCCTGTTTCTGATGCACCTGCCACCACTCCTTCCCTTCACTTCCAAACCCCAGCCCGCAAATTGACTTATCGCTATGCCATACTGCCATTCTCCATGGCCCTTCCGCTCCCCCAAACTTCCCTCCTTTCCCACAAGCACAGAAATCATAGATTCTGAAAAATTAAAGAACTTTATTTTAAAAGAAATTAAAAGTATGGGTGAAAACAGACATGAGGCTAACTCCACTTTTTAACACCGTTGTAACAATTCTTATGCATGCTGAAGGGCTCCATAGTGCACCAATACAGCCCTGCAACATGCATAAGAAATGTTAAAGTGGAGTTAATGTCATGTCTGTATTCGTCCTATTTCTTCTTGTGCCTGCTCCTTTTGGGGGCCACTGGGCATGGTCACTTGAGTGGCAGGATGGGGGGGGGGGGCATTTCCCCGATCTTCCTTCTGCAAATCTGGCTGTAGAGGAGTGTCCGTGGGAAGTGTGCGAGAATGAACAGTGGGGAGGAGGGAAGCATGCCTGGCCCAGGAACTGTTGCCTTCCATGAGTGTAGTGTGGAGAGGGCTTGGGGGCTTTTCCTGGGAGGTGGACTGCAGGGAGAACAAGGGCAGGCGGCCATGTGCTACATGGGGAGAGGGGAGCACGAATGACCAATAGGGGTCATGAATCTGCAGCTGCCCCTGAGCAACAAAGCTTGCGATTGCAGCAGCAATATGCTCGAGCAGGGAGCTCTGGAACTGAATGGACTGGGAAAAAGTGCTTGTCATCTGCACCCACATCTTGCTCATCTCCTTTTTCACCGTCTCGTTCATGCTGTCCGACTGCTCAAACTGATACCAGTGGCAGGCCCAGTGCCTGTCTTCCCACTGGTGCTCGAGACAGGCCTTGGCAGCAAAGGCCTTACATTCTATGGTGTTCTGCTGCACCAGCTGCCTATGCTCCCTGCCCATGCTGTTGACGGCATTGCATATCTTGTTCGCCCGCCGCATGGTCTCCCCAAGCAGCTCCTTTGCCAAATTCTCTCTGTGCCATTGGTTGCGGATTTGCAGGTCCTGGTTCTGCTGAGCACTTTTGACAGGGTGTTCCGTCCACACCTGTTGCACTGGCCTACAAGGAAAGGCAACAAGGAAAGTCATTAGTTAAGACTGCCCACCCCAGTATTTCAGGGCCCCAACCTCCCGATTTTCAGCCCTCAACCCACCCAAAGAGATGCAGGCCTATGCAGTTGCTGGTGTGGTTGCGACGACGAGATCCCAGCACCAGGCAGTTTTCCTCCTGTAATCACTGTGGAGGAGTGAAGAACATACATAAATCAACCACTGCCATTCATGACATCCCTGCAGCCGCCATTTTGGCTTTCACCCCCTCACCAGCCCGCCATCCAGCCATGGTGCCTTCATGCCTACTTCTGTTGAAAGCCCTCCTGTTCAGGTGAATGGCAGGGAACAGGAGCGCTCTGCATTGTATTGCAAGCTTGGAGCCTGGTGTCTGGCTTGCAGAGCAGGCAGGTGTTGCACTTCTGTTCCTAACTTCTCTATTGTTCAGGCGAGTTGGAGAGAACACGGGTACTGCTGGATTGCATTGCAGGCTCGGATGGCATGTACTGCAGTATTTTAACCAAAACATTAATTTACTCAGAGCTACAGTCTAATATTTTTTAGCTTGGGGAAGAGTAAAGTAGTGCTTGAGTAAAATGTACACTGCCCCATTTATTTAACTCGGCATAAGTAGAATTTCTGATTACTCCAACTGTTAGAGGCATCCCACAAAATCTGACTTAACAGGACTCGGCTGTAGTAACATAAAGGTGCCTATCAGCCCTTTTCACACACGATGCCCCCCCATGCCCATGCAGATCCACTGCCCATGTGACCACCACAGCCAGTGGGTGGGGGTGTGAGCGTGCGCACTCCCATGCTCCACCCACCTCCACCCACCGCCACCCATCGCAGATGCATGGAGCAAGCGGCAGCAACGGCGGTTGCTCCATGCATGGGAGATGGGTGTAACAGCCGCCCCCACCCACCGCCTCCCACCGCACATGCACTGCGCCATCCCCCCCTGCACCATGGCCCATTTGAAAAGGGCCATAAAATACAGAGACAAATAATAAAACCACTGTCTAAAGCGACTTTTAACGAAGATTTCCAAAAGATTTTGTACTCTCAACTAAGCTATAAAGCAATGTAACCATATATTTTCTTGCTCTTTATCCTCCCTTCCCAATTCCCTCCAAATATTTCTTACATGCCTTGGTTGTTCCATCCCCTTTATTAAATTAGGTAGGCAGTTCTTTACGCAGGGATTCTCTCTTATGTGCTACTACAGCATGTGACAGAGTACGATCATAATCCCGATTGTGACCTCTGGCATCACAATAATACAAATATAAATTAAGAGTTAATCATATCAGGGACCTGTGTTCACTGCGTTTTTTGCATTGGCAACAATGGCAAAAATGCAGTGAACACAGGTCCCTGATAGTAATAGTAAATATGATTAACATGGAGCAATGAATAATAACACCACTTCTGACAGCAGATTTGGCAGTGGCTGAAGGCAGATTGGGCAGCATGCTCTAAAAGAGAGGTCAGGAACCTTTTCCCTCCCCCAAACCACTTTAAAAATGGTACAAACTCCGAGGGCTGAATGCTGGGGTGGGGGCACTTAAGGGGTGCCCTCAGGAAGAGGAGGGTCCAGATGATCTGTGCTGTGGATCTGCCTACTAGGCCCTCATCTCTACTCCCTTACCCTGTGCTTGGTCTTTCAATTCCTGGGGGTGGGAACTGGATCCACTGGCCATATCTAGGAGGAACTAGAAATTTGGTAGATAAAAACTAGCCCTGCATTTGGCCTCAGTGTTTCCCATCTTTGCTCTTACACACAGGCCCTTTCTGCACGGCTGCCCCCCCGCCCCCCCCTCACTGGCGGGGGCCTCCGTGTGATCGCCGCGGTAGGTGGGTGGGAGTGCGTGCATGCTCCCACGCTCCACCCATCACCCACACCCAGAGCAACAGGTGCCAATGACAGATGCTCCATGCGTGGAGGTGGGTGGCTGCCCACCCACCATGGCACCCACCCATCCACCACGGCCCTGTTTGAAAAGGGCCATAGATCATAGCTATGTGACTAGTAGCCCCCAGTCCAGAATGTCCTTCCCTCCACAGTTCAATGTACTGGGAATTTTTTAATACAAATTTAGGGAACTGAAGAAGCCGTGTCTTCTTTTTCCCCTCCTAAGACTATCCTTACTAGCATATGCATAGCTGAGTCCAGAAATTGACCCATTTTGCTCATAAAATATGCCACTTGCTTAATCTTGGCATGAAGCCATGCAGAATGGGTAATAAAACATCTGCCCATACATAAATGTTTCATGTTCCAGAATGACCAGAAGCACCATGTAGGATTCTGAATGTGTGAAGCTGTCTACTTGCTGCTTGTGGCCAGATGTTGGTTATTATTAGTTGTTCTATAATATTAGGGAGCACAGAAAGGCATATGCATGCACAAATGCAAAGAAGTGAATAATTGGGATAAACAACTATAAGAGCAACCCTTAAAAAGTAGGGAAATAAACCATTTGCACAAAACATATCAATTGCCTATGTTCCATCCTCATTTGTCTTACAACCTGTCTTCTCCTGTAGAAATGATGCCCATAAAATGACAATAACGACAAAACAATAAACCTTGGATTTGTGTTGAATGCCAACCAGAACTTGTGTTTTACTGAGAAGAAAATTAAAGCTGGACTAATCTTATGTAATGGTGGTTCAAGGAAGACTGTGAGGAGCTATCCCTCCAAATTTTGCTAAGCGTAGGGATTTGTCCCTGAGTGTGTGTTTAAAGATGCAGTCTGGCCTGAATATGTACTGAACAGCTCTCAGAACATTTTATCTCATTTCAAAGGCCTTCAGTATCATAAAACTTCCGTTGTTATAGAGTCTATGGCCCTGTTATGGAGTCTATTTACACGAGAGGCTCCCACGCATGGATACTCATTGTCCTTGCGGGGGAGCATTCCATGTAAATATGGAGGTGCACGTTCCTGAGACCCACGCATCCCCACACATGCCCACCCCCCACAAATGGAGCAGCAGGCAAAAACGCAGGTTGCTCTGTGTGGGGGATTGTGTGGGGGATGGGTGTGCACCCATCTGTACCCACACTCCTGCGTCGCCCCCACAGCAGCACGCAATGGGCCACTCCCTAGCAATGGTCCATGTAAAAATGGCCTATATAGGACTGGGTTACAGAGTAACCTAGAATTCCCTTGTGGCAGTTAGAACCTTACAGCTAGAATGTTCTGGAACTCAGTAATTGTGAGGGAGCTTGCTGCTAGAGGTTTGGTATGGCAGTTGGTGAGCTTGCTGCCAGTAGACCTGTGTGGCAGATGAGGACCTCAAGTTTTTCTGCATTATCTTGGTTACTCAAATCTGTGTGCTATCCTGGTTACTCAATTCCGTAGTTTAAATTAACAGACAGGTAATTGTACTAGGCGCCATTTTGTTTTCCTTTTTCCTTTTGTTTGTTTGATGTACTTTGTGCAACTCTTTCTTCTCCATGGGCATAGCTACCATAGGGACAGGCGGGATATTCATCCTGGGGCCCACCGTGACTGGGGGCCCATCCCTATGGTAGCAAAGCCAGCTACCCATTTGAGTTTTTTTTTAAAAATAAATAAAAATCTTCAACCGGCACTGCCAGCCCAGACCCCCGCTGACTGCTGTATGCATCCTCCCCTGCGACATGGACAACTTGTGGGCCAAACTTCAAGCCCCACACCCTGACGCTGTGTGCATCGGCCCAGCCTGCTGCACGCAGTAAGGGGGGGGGGAATTGTGCGGGGAGGGGAGGTGTCTTACGGTTGGATTTTCGTCAGCAGCGCTCCGGCATTGGCATTCTCTCCTTGTCTGGGCAGGGCACATTGTACGCGCCATACACGAGGGAGTCAACGAGGCAAGTGGTCAGTGTAGCATCAAAGAAGGAAGAAGTTCTTCCAAATTGGTTCCCTGAAGAAGTCTGGTGTGGGAACCGGGAGCCGGAACCAGCTGCCACCTACCACTAGGCCCCTGAGCCTACTGCCCCACCTGGTACTAGACTCTAGTGGAGCACCGGGAGCAGAGGAAGGCCCCCCCTGCAGCCCTGCCCCTCCCCCCGGCACATGGCAAGTGGAGGCGGCACAGCAGCCCCGGCGGGCCTCACCAGCACCACCAGTATTGAATTTGGGAGCCGGCAGTCCCAGTGGAACAAGAAGAGGGCCAGGGGGACCCCTTGACCCCAGACCCGACCCTCACTACCTCACAGAGACCCCCCGAGGGTCCCAACCTGTTGTTACCTTCCTTCCTTAACAACTTAAGTAGGAGGCAGTCTCTGTGTGAGACCACCTACACAACAGCAGCACAGCAGCAGGTGAGTCAGTCCACACACACACACACACACACACACACATCTGCGGTGCTTGTGGCGGGGGGGGAGTGAGGGGAGTCTATAGTGATGGGGGGGCAAGTCCATTTCTTGTCCCTGGACCCGTTCTAACCTAGCTACGCCCTTGTTCTTCTCTGTAAAGGGAAAAAAGATTTTTTTAAAATACTTTAATGGCGTGATCCTTGACTCGCTTCATACCAGCATTAGCCATTAGTACCGACAGAGACAAGTTCTACTGAGATTAATGGGATTCACATTGGTACATAAGTGTGGAGTGGGCAGCTGATTAGTCGTTATATTGGCCAACCATTCTTTCCAAATATTCAGCTCCTGTTCTGAGTACTTTGATTTCTCAGAGTGATTGACATGATCATTTTTCTTCATGATTTCTACAAGGAAGGAATTTAAAAACAAAGATGACATTTTCCTAAACTGCTTTCCTGACTCAGATTGTTATCCTAACTTCTCAATGTTCAGGTAGGATATGGTAGAATGAGCATGAATAAGAAAATGGTACATCAAGGGTTTCTTTTTAAATCTTCAATTTTGTACTGCTTGAGTTGCCTACTGGAAATTATGGTCCATCCAAGCATGGTATTATCCACTTACTTAAAGGTACTGGGAGCTACATTTGAAAGTGCTTGTAAAAATATTTATTTATTTATTTATTTATTTATTTCATTCCATTTGTTAGCCGCCCCCTCATGCCCATGGCATCTCAGGGCGGCGTACAATATTATAAAACCCAATATAACAATAAAAAACAACAATAAATCAGCCCCCAGAAATTTAAAAAATCACTAAAACCAACCCCTGCCCTCCTACCCCACCCTCCCCTCCGAAGGCCTGGGTGAACAGCCAAGTCTTACAGACACGTCAAAAGGCCAACAGGTCCGGGGCCAGGCGAGCCTCCTCCAGGACGGAATTCCATAGCCATGGCCCAGTCACTGAGAACGTCCTCTCCATTGTGGCCCCCCATCTTACACAGAGGACCTCCAGAGAGGCACCCCTGGTGGACCAAAGGGATTGCTCTGAGGCGCGGAGGGCAAGGCAGTCCCCGAGATATGAGGGGCCCAGACCATGCAGGGCTTTGTAAATCAATACTAACACCTTGAATCTGGCTCAGTACACTATAGACAGCCAGTGCAGAGTGCAGAGCACCAGTGTTATGTGCTCACGCTGCCCCGGCCCCGTCAGGAGACGGGCCGCCGCATTCTGCACTAGCTGCAGCCTCTGAACCAGAAACAAGGGAAGCCCCACGCAGAGCGCGTTACAGTAGTCTAGCCTCGAGGTGATGAAGGCATGGATGAGAGTGGCCAGGTTGGGCCTGGAGAGGTAAGGTCGAAGCCTCCATACCAGATACAGCTGGCAAAAGGC
>QEPC01012154.1:2695428-2711408 GCA_003113815.1 Sphenodon punctatus
GCAGCCCCTGGGGGAGGTCATGAGACAGTTCGGGGTGCGTTGTCACCAATATGCTGATGATACTCAGCTGTACCTCTCTTTTTCAGCTGACCCAGGCCCTGCTGTCTCGCTGCTATCCCAGTGTCTGGAGGCCGTGGTGAAATGGATGCAGCAGAGCAGATTGAAGCTCAACCCTGATAAGACAGAGGTGATGGTGGTGGGGAGAGCGAGGGAGGTGTCAGCCCCCCTGATTGGGGGGGTTTGCCCTCCTGTAGCTCAACAGGTCCGGAGTCTGGGGGTGGTGCTGGACACGAATCTCTGCCTGGAGCAACAGGTAGAGGGGGTGGTGAAGGCTGCCTTCCGCCAGTTGTATTCCGGTGAGTTTGTAAAAGCTGGCTGTTCGCCCAGGCCTTTGGGAAGGGGGGGAGGGTGGGTTAGTGGGGTTTTATTCCCCTACCCTTCCTTATTATTTGTTATAAAAAAAAAATGTCCTTCCCTGTTTTAATTGTTAAGATTTTTATGTTTGTTTTAAATATTTTAAATGTTGTTTTATCTGAAATTTGTTAGCCGCCCCAAGCTGTTTGCAGGAGGGGCGGGGTAAAAATGTACCAAATAAATAAATAATAAATAAATAAATAAAATAAATCCTGAATATTAAAGATATGACATATTCCTTCTATTTTCCTCCCATTAGGGAAAGGTCCCATTTTCCCCATGTTTAGCCTGCATCTCAAAAAATGATAATAGGTGTCAAAAGAAGATTGATTTTCCTTTCTGTTTTTTTCCAACAAGTTTCATAAACTTTCCCACCCTTTTAATAAAAGGCTTTGTGAAATACTATAATGTTCAAGGGGAAGACAACTATCTGTCTGTCCCATCAATCTAATACAATATATGGTTTTTATATAGCAGCTGTCACTGTGGTACTGTTGATAAGCAAGTATTGGACATAACCAGATACTCTAGTATATTTCTCTTCCCAGCATTTTTATAGGCAGTTATAAAGTCTAAGGGCTAACACTCAGCTCTAGCATATCTGGGGTGGCTTAAGCAGAACTTAAGCAAGGAATTTGTCCCACATAGTGAACATGTATTGGCACTAGACAAAAAACTAACTCATCTTTCAGACTTTCCCTTCTCCTCACTCCCACAAATTGTTCACTGATGCTACTTCTACTGTGCTATCATTCATAAGAATATCATCACATTCTGCATCCATCAACCTTCTTTTTCCCATATACGTCACCCACTCCTGCCTGCCCCCTCACTCCCCCGCCCCTTTGTCCCCAGTTTGAGTGTCACCCCCAACCTGCAGAGGAAGAGGATTGGGGCGGAAAGACCAAGGCAAAGTGTGGGTGCATGGAGCCTAAGTTGTAGGCGAGCGCAATATGTGAGACTGTAAAATGTCTTTACTGCTTACATGGCACAGAAGTTAAGGCAGGAGCCGTAACTTGCCATTTCCATGCTTTTTGAAGCATGATTGGATTTGCAAGAGCCTTAACTCTTCTTGTAAACGGAAGGATTTTTTTTATTATGGTATTTCCATGTTTCTTGATGCAGACAATTTTTCTTGCTGCCGCAGTACAATGATAAGCAGCGTTAAGAGTGATACTCAATCAGTTCATATTTTAAAGTTTCTCCATGCACTCTCACACATGTATAGGTCTCACACACACACACACATGCAAATGCACAGAGCAGCTCAAAGCCTCACTGCACCCTTGAACTGTACTTTTTTCAAGACTAGAACCCAGAGGTGCACATCCCGAACTTCATGCTTTACACCTTCATGCTCTTCGTTTCCAGATAGGGAAAGACTTGTGTAGCCCCACTCAGTGCCCTGTATCCAGTCAAAGGGAGCCAGCACCCCACTCTTGAATACACTAGCCCCCTCATTTAGGGAAAGGGGGCTGTGATAACTGCGTGTCAGCTGAGCTAGGAAATAAAAGCTTTGAAAGGAATGGTGAAATTGCATTGCAGTGAGAGGGACTTTCCTTAATGGACAGTTCACTTTTGCATATAGAAACATATTTAAAACTGATCAACTGCAACCCATCATAGGAGTAACAAACAGAGAGAGAGAGAGAGAGAGAGAGATATCTTTTTTGCTTAGCTTCTTTATTTTGAGTTACTTGATGAGAAAAGTTTAATCAAATTGGAGATAGAGCACAATACGGTTCCATCACCCCCGTCTCACTTTTCTAGCAACACAGTTGCCATAACAAGACCTTAATAAATTGGAAGTACAAATACACTTCCAAAAATGTGTACTCTCCACAGTGGCCATTTATTTTGACATCAGCACAATATATTCCATGTATCACTTAAGGATTTGGAAAGGATGATCATTTCCCAAATATTTTGGTTTTCTTGGGGCATATATGAACAGAATAACAGGTCACAGAAGTGTATTACTATACATGAACTGTTAGGGTTTTTTATTATTTTGGAGGAGGAAATAATCCACAAGATTTTTGCACCTTAGCCCAACTACCAGGCAGTGGGTTTTGAATTTCTGCTCCTCTGGTAAAAGTAATTCATGTTTTCCTGCTACAATGGGCTGGGGATTACTGCAATAATTGCAAGATCGTGCAAACTGTAACTGTGAACTTGTTATTGTGCAGGGACCTTGAATAAAAAAAGAAATATTTGAATGAGGTCTTATTTTTTTTTATCACATTTAGCTTGTGGGACGTTTAAGTTTGACACATAATCACTTGTAAAGTAGTGAATGAATTTAGAAAAATGAAAAAAGGCACACCTCAGTGACAAGCTTTAATTTTGTATTGTGTTCACAGCTTCTCCAAAGAAACTTAAACCCCCCATACCCTGATCCGTTTGAAAAGGGTACTTTTGCTGTACAAAAGTGAAAAGGTCTCCAATCCTTTGAACTACTACAACTCTGCCATTTGTGATCTGATTTGACTGTCATTTGGACAGCTTCAACCACCTATGCTCATGGTCCTCCTCGCCAAATATCATAATGATGCCACAGATTGTCTTGATGTTATAAGCAATAGAATGTTCGTGTTTTACAATGGAGCATTAGAAACACATTATTATAAAGTGGTGCCTGCTGCTCTAGAATAAGAACATTAGTGCCATATTGGGTCCGACCAATGGTCCATGAAGCCCAGTGCCTGTCTCCAACAGCGGCCAATCTCGGCCACTTGGAAGAAGTACCCCGCAGGTCACAATGGGTGAAAACAGACATGATGCTAACCACCCTGTAACCACCCTTGGTGGTTATTTATGCATGTTGCAGGGCTGTGTTGGTGCCCTATGCAGCCCTGAAACATGCATAAATGACCACCAAGGGTGGTTAAAGGGTGGTTAGCGTCATGTCTGTTTTCTCCCAATAGGGCAATCTGTTCCCTGTTGTTCGCTCCCAGCTCCTAAAACCTACCCAGCTAATAGTTGCTAATGGACCGATCCTCCAGAAACTTGTCCAATTCTTTTTTAAACCCCGTTATACTACTGGCCTTGACCACATTTTCTGGCAACAAATTACACAACCCAATTTTGCGTTTGGTGAAACAATGTTTTATTGTATTTGTTTTAAATCTGCTACTTGTTAGTCCCATAGGGTATCCCCTAGTTCTAGTAGGGGATAGAAGAGGGTAAATAACCCGTGAGAGGGTAAATATTAAATAACCCCTCCCTATTTACTCATTCCACAACACTCCTAATTTTATAAACTTCCATTGTATCCCCTTCGTCGTCTCTTCTCCAAGCTGAAGAGCCCTAATCTATCCAGCTTCTCGTCATATGGGAGCTGTTCCATACCCATTATCATTTTTGTTGCCCTTCTCTGTATCTTTTCTAGTTCAGCTATGTCTTTTTTGAGATGGGGTGACCAGAACTGCACACAGTATTCAAGGTGTGGTCGCACCATAGATTTATATCGAGGCATTATATTTTCAGTTTTATTCTCTATCCCTTTGCAATTGACTCCTAACATTCTCTTTGCTTTTTTGACCGCTACTGCACACTGAGCTGAGGATTTCAATGTATTGTCCACAGTGACTCCAAGGTCCTTTCCCTGACTGGTAACTCCTAATTTAGAACCAAGCATTGTGTACATATGGTTTGGATTCTTTTTCCCTATGTGCATCACTTTGTACTTGTCTACATTAAATTTCATCAGCCATTTAGATGCCCAGCCACCCAGTCTCACAAGATCCCCCTGCAATTCTTCACAGTCTGCTCGTGTTTTAACTACCTTGAATAACTGTCATCTGCAGATTTGATCACCTCACTCTTTACTCCCCTTTCCAGGTCATTAATGAATACATTAAACAACACTGGTCCCACTACAGATCCCTGGGGCACTCCACTATTTACCTCTCATTTCTTTCCTTTAACCAGTTACCAATCCACAATAGGACACTATCTTCTATCCTATGTCTTTTTAATTTCTTCAAGAGTCTCTCATGAGGAACACTTTCTGAAAATCCAGATACACTATATCATCCAGCTCACCCCTATCCACATGCTGATTTTCATGCTTATTTATTTAAAAACTCCAATAGATTAGTGAGGCGTGCCTTCCCTTTGCTAAATCCATGTTGATTCTTCTCCATTAAGCCATGTTTATCAATATGCCCAGTAATTCTGCTCTTAATAATCTTTTCCACAATTTTGCCTGTCACAGACGTCAGGTTCCTCAAGTTTCCAGGATCACCTCTGGAGCCCTTTTTAAAATAGCGGTGTTGCATTTGCCACATTCCAGTCCTCAGGTATAGTGGCAGATTTTAGCAATAGGTTACAAATTACCAGTAGTGGTCTACAATTTCATATCTGAGTTCCTTCAAAACTCAGGCAAATACCGTCTGGTCCCAGTGATTAGTTACTATTTAGTTTGTCAGCATGCTTTTGAACCTCTTCCAGAGTCACGTTGATTTGTGACAGCTCTTTCTCCCCGACATCCTCTGCAGTGAAGACCAAAGCAAACAATTCATTCAACTTCTTTGCAGTGACCTTATCCTCCCTGAGTGTCCCTTTTTGCCCCTGGTCATCTAATGGCCCAATCAACTCTCTAGCAGGCTTCTTGCTTATGATGTACTTTAACAAGTTTCTATTTTTAGTATTTGCCTGTTTAGCAAGTGTCTCTTCAAATTGTCTCTTGGCCTCCCTTATCAACGTTGTACATCTAATTTACCAGTGCTTGTGCTCTTTCTTATTTTCTTCATTAGGACTAGCTTTCTATTTTTTAAATGATGCCTTTTTGGCTCCAATAGCCTCCTTCAGCTCACCACTTAGCCACACTGGCAGATTCTTGGTACATTTTTAAAATTGTGGAATACATTTCATCTGGGTTTCCAAGATGGTGGTTTTAAATAGTCTCCACACCTCTTCTGCAAGAATGTCTGCACATTTAATCCTCACAACTGCTCCTTTTAGTTTCCATCTAACTAGCTTCCTTATTTTGGCATAGTCTCCCTTTTAAAAGTTAAATGTTACTGTGGTAGTTTTATTTATCATTCTTCCTCCAATAATTATGTCAAATTTGATAATAATATTGCCTAGCAGCTCCACCACCATTACCCTTTGCATCAGGTTCTGTGCTCTGCTTAGGACTAGATCCAAGTAGTTCCTCCTCTCACTGGTTCCAGGATCAGCTGCTCCAAGAGCAGTCATTTATGGCACCTCAAACTAGGGATGCCGCCTGTGGTGGTTTTTTACCTGACACTCCCATAGACCAAAATGGAAGTGTCAGGTAAAAAAAATTTATTTTATTTATTTTTATTTATTTTATTGTACTTATATGCCACCCCCTCATGCCTATGGCATCTCGGGGCGGCTTTCAACACAAAATAAAACAATTTAAAACAATATAAAAACCACATTACAAATCTAAAAAAATCCAATATTATTATTAAAACAAATTTAAAACACCCCCACACAAAAATGTAACCCACCCTCCCCTCCCCGCCTCCCAAGGCCTGGGAGAACAGCCATGTCTTACAGGCCCGACAGAAGGCCAACAGACTTGGGGCCAGCCGTGCTTCCTCTGGGAGGGAGTTTCACAACCGCGGCCCAGCCACCGAGAACGCCCTCTCCATTGTAGCCCCCCGCTTTATGCGGGGGACCTCTAGGGAGGTGCCCCCAGTAGACCGGCGGGGCCGTCTTGAGTCGCGGAGGGTGAGGCAGTCCCTGAGATATCCAGGTCCAAGACCGTACAGGGCCTTATAGATCAAAGTCAACACCTTGAATCTGACTCGGCACGTTACAGGCAGCCAGTGCAGTACACAGAGCACTGGTGTTATGTTCTCTCATCAGCCCGTCCCTCTTAGGAGACGGGCTGCTGCATTCAACCTCCAGGGGAAGCCCCAAATGACCAAAGGTGGCAACCCTACTAGAAACCTTACCTCCATATGCCCCAAGGAGACATTCACCTAATCAATATTATGATATCACCAATTATTATTATGTTTCCATCTTTAGTAGCCTGTCTAATCTCTGTTAGCATTTCATAGTCAGTCTCACTATCCTGGGCAGAGGGATGATATTATAGCCCCACTACTATACACTTCCCCCTTAAGCATGGAATTTCTATCCATAGAGATTCCAGAGTACATTCGCTTCCTGTAAAATATTAATCCTCCTTGACTCAATGCTGTCTTTAACATTTAGTGCCACCCAACCACCAACTCAGTCTACTCAGTCATTTCAATATATCTTGTACCCCGGTATGACAGTGTCCCATTGGTTATCCTCATTCCACAAGGTCTCTGAGATACCTATTATGTCTAGATCTTCATTTAGCGCTATAAACTCTAATTCTCCCACCTTACTTTTTAGACTTCTAGCATTTGCATATAGACACTTAAGGGTATTCTTTTTATTCTTTCAGGATTCCCTTATTTCATGTCCTTCAGGACATGATATCTCAGTAACTAAGCTAAGCATGTGCACCTGATACTAGTACTGAGAAGAGAGCAGAGCAAGTGTTCTCTTCCATTGGGAAATATCTACCTTTGGGGCATGCTTGTGACCATTAATCAGTATTTCCATGCTTCCTCCATTATGAGATCAGAACTAGCAATTTTCCATAATTTCTGTCACTTTCTGGGACATTTTCAGGACTGTCTGGGACTTTCCAGGACTTTCCAGAACTATCTGGGACTTTGGGGGACTTATCAGGACTGGGGCCAATCCCATGCCCTGTGTGCACACAGCATGGTAAGCATGTGCTCGCACTGTGCGTATCCATTGCGGGGACATTGTGCCACATGCAAGCCATGCGGGACCCGTGCAGAACTTGTGCAGAACCTGCATGCCGGACGTTTAGGATCACGGTCATAGTCCTTTTATTTCCTTTTGCATCAATTTCCGGCAGTTTTGCATCAGTTTCCAGCATTTTTGCATTGTTTAGCCTGTATATAAAACATAAGCTGCTAAGCATAGTTGGTAGGAGCTCAGTTCATGTTGCATTCAACTAGTGAAAAATAGCAAAAAAGTTGGTAAGTTTCCTCATCACGCGGATGAAGACAAATGAACTGTTCCTAATGGAAAGAGTTTTCACTACAATTGCTCATTTCAGGCCTACCTGCAACTTCTCCATTTTGTGTATGTCTCCCTGTCTCCCTATGTTTCCCTCTCCTTTGTCTCTACTCCCTTGTCTTTCCAAGGCTGGAGGCCCTTCAAGACAGGGGACCTGCCTCTAATTAATGAGTGCACAGTGTCCGGTACATTGCTTTTACTATATAAACAATAAATAATAATAGTCAAACCTTGCCATAAATGATGGGATTTGGTAAACATTCTACAGTGATTTACTTTCACTCCCACTTAGCATTTTGAAAAATCTTACCGTAAGCATCTTTGTCAAAAATGTGGAGGAGACATGCATAAAACTGATTTTCTCAGCAAAATAACTGAGGGATTAAATATTTAAATTTCAAAACTTAATATGCTTAAAGGGCAGATCCTGTAGGATTCAGAGCACCCTGTACCTCTGCTGAATGATCTTACTCAGAACCTTGCAGGTGTTTGTTAACTCACAGGATAAGGGCCGGACTCTACTTTCATAAAGTAGTAATCCATTTATTGTAGATTAGTCCCATTGAAGCCATTCAGTGGGACTCCTCCAAAGTAATTGATTTGTGACTTACCACCCGTCGTTCATTTAACAGACTGGTTTCCAAGACCATGTGAGAGCACTAGGAAAGGTGTGTTTTGTATTGGAACCTGCTTTTGAAAAATATTTAACCTTCCAAACATGGGAGGCAACAAAATGCATTGGCTAGAGAATTAGACTGGGAAACAACATAACTGGATTGTATTCTCATCATTTCCCCTTAACTTCTGATCTGATCTTTGCCTTCCTGTGTCTCAGTTTCCCCATGCTTACAAGGGATAAAACTTATTATGCCATTAGCTCATCTTTATGAAGAAGCCATCTATTACGGCTAAGCATCCAAACTCTTTTTTTCCCCATGAGGTTTTGGAGCAATTCAATAGGCAGAATAATACGGAAATCCATACAGACTTATTTTTAATTGTAGTCCATATTTATGTTTATGTGTTAGCGCTGTTTCCCCCTATTACGTAATCTCTTCCTTGAAGTACAAACATTTGAATTAACAAAAAATATTCATTCTCTGCATTTTATATAGAAATAAAATCATTTCTAGGTCCCTTTTCACACACGTGTGCGGGGGAGGCGCCCATGCGAACGCCGCAGCGGGTGGGGGGCGATCAGTGGGTGCCCATGGGAACACCGCGGGCAGTGGATGGGGATGCATGCACTCCACCCATCACCCACGCACAGAGCCATGGGCTCCAATGCTGGTTGCTCCGTGCATGGAGATGGGTAGAGGTGGGTGGAGATCGGAGTGCACCCATGGGAACGGGTGCACACCCATCCCACCATGACCTATTTGAAAAGGGCCTAGTTCAGTCATAGAAATCTTTCTTTAATCTACACTTTAAACTATTCTTCACCACTTGAAAATCGTTAATAACTTTTTATTCTGAAATTTAGTTCTAAATGAGATGATGATGTCATCACATCTTAGGGTGCTTTTAGACAAGCACCTCCCCACCCACCATCCACCCACTACACATTATGCAGGGCCGCAGTGCTGCCCTATGGGTACCCTGCAACATGTATAATGCGTGGGAGGTGGGTGGGGAGGTGCTTGACTAAAAGCACCCTTAGACTCCCATTACCCCAACATGAGCCCATTTAAGCGTAATTATTATTATTATTATTAACAAACATTTATATAGCGCCAGCAGTGTACCTGGCACTTTACAAAGTAATAAAATAAACATGATCCCTGCCCCTAGGGCTTACAATCTGAGAGACAGGAGCTGGGGGAGAGACTTAGGAAGGGGAACAGAGGGAGAGACAAGGGGTCTAACATTCATGAAGATGCGAGGTCTCAAGTGCACGTACTTGGCTTGGTTACAATGAGACTTCTCCATTCCATGCTTAAATTTAGGAATGTGCTTAAGTATTTTTATTGAGCCCTTCATTAGAATGAATTAAATCCACTGAGTAACATTTCTGTAGGAAGTCATAAATCAGAGGAGAATGGTGAAAATATGCTTTTGATTTCCAGAAGAAGTACACAAAGGCCACAATCTGGTTTGAGGATTGCAGCCAAAGTAATTTTTGGTGCCTACTGACTTTTATTGCTCCATCAGCTATATATCATGCCTTGTGAATATGAACATCTTCTTCCTCAGTGTGCATTTGGAATGAAATTACATTATTGTCTTTTGTGCTGTTGAGACAATTTCCTACTTAGACATGGATTTCTATATTTATTTTCTAGCATACAGAGCTGAAACTAGCACCCGTGCAAACAGGGATACACAGAAAATCCACAGTGCTAGACTCGTCAGAGATGATTTAGACAACGTAGATTTCCCACTGGGCACCTGACAGGTGCTCATTTCAGCTCTACAGTCTGAAATAAAAAAATTACCTGGGGATACATGTGGCAGGTGGGTGCTAGGGGCAGCGTCAGGGGTCTTCGAGTGAAGGACCTTGGGCGGAGGGGGTCTCCATGCCAGCCAGCTTCAGTTTGCTTTCTCCCTGGCTGGCATGGAGCCCTCTGTGCCTCAGAAAATGGGGTGTTAATAAATGTGCAGCCAGTGTGCCGGCTACATGTCCTGGGCAGGGGGAACCGCCCCTGGCTGGGTCAGGTCAGGAAACTGAATAAAAGTTCTCACAGACTGACCGGGGTGGGGTGGGGGTGGCAGAGACTTGAGGCTGGCTGCCTGGCCCTGCCCTCACACTATGACTGGCACCCCACCCCGCAGCATGATGGGCAGCCATGGCTGCCAATAACGGGAAGACATGGTGGCCCCCCGCACTGGGGTCAGGATGGCAGCATGAACACTAGGGATACAGGGTTCGGATGTTCGGACATTCGGACGTTCGATCCGAAAACTTAGTTCTGGTTCATGCATTCAGTCTCGCAGAGTTCGGACCCCCCCGAATGTTCAGAACATTTGCCCACGGCAGAGGCTTGGGGCGCTCCAGGGGTGCCCTTGGGGGCATGGCACGCCATCGGAGACACAGCAGCAACAGCAGAGACTGGGAAGGCTCAGCGCTTGGCCCCTGGCAGTGCCCATGGCACCATGGCTGGCCATCTGAGACTCAGCAGCAGTAGCAGCAGAGGCCAGGAAGACTTGGGGCTTGGTGGCTGGCCTGACACCCCTACTGGACTGGGAATTGCAGGCTGCCAGGCATCAGTGGAGCAGCGGCAGACATTGGATTGCCCAGTAGCAGAACCCATGGCAAACTAGAAGCAGCTGCGGAAGCAGCAGCAGACAGGCAGCATGGCATGAACAGCGGAAGGCAGGCTGAGGCAGGATTTGAGGTTGGCAACCAGGGCGGGCAGACAGTCAGCGTGGCATGAGAGGTAGTAGGGAAGGCAGGCTGGGACCTTGGCAGGGCACTCAGATACGCAGGCAAAGACTGTGCAGCATGCGAGAAAGAGAGCCAGTCAGATAGGCAGGCTGAGATCATCTAGACAGAGGCCGGCTGGCAGGCTTTCAGCTTCCCAATGCCATCCTGCATCATGAGGTCAGTCAGATAGGCCGGCTGAGGCCATCTAGTCAGAGAGAGAGAGGGGCAGGACATGTGCCGGGCATTGGGAGGGAGGGACAGCATCTCAGCAGCAGTCCAGATTGAGGAGCAGCCCCGTCCTAAGACTGCCCTTGGCATGGGATGGCGTGTGCCACTGCGCCATCAATCCATGTCCAGGGGAAGCTCAGGGAATCCCAGCAGCGGAGGGTTCACCTTAAGGAACAGCAACTGCTCCACTAACTTGGCACTCAGTCTCAGGCAGTGCGGCGAGCAAATGTCCCCCGCCATTGCAGACACTCACTGCAGACCCACTCACTGCAGACACTCGTTGGTGGGCAGGACAACAGACCCTTGGCCACTTTGAATAGGGCCAGCCACACGTCCCTCCGAGAGCTGTGTCACCACCATGTTTTGCCCTCCCATCAGCGCTGTCAGTGGTGCAGCAGCAGCAGCCAGTTGAGGCCCAGAAGCATCAGTGCACCATGGAGGAGCTGGGGTGGGGGCAGCTGCCAAGTCCATATGCAGCTGCAGGACGTGGTGGGCAACGTGATTTTCAACTGAGGGGAAATGATTGCCCTCGATGGGCAGCCCTTCTCGGTGGTCAGGGACATGGGGTTTAGGTGCCTGATTGGCTTTCTGGCCCCCCAGTTTAAGCTGCCCTCATGCACCACCCTGAGTCGGCAGGTGGTGCCAGCCCTGTACCAGGCTTTAAAGGAGCGGGTGAGGGAGCAGCTGGCAGGGGCTGGGATGCCACCATCCAGTTCACCACCGACCTGTGGTCAAGTAGGAACGTGCAGCATGCCTACCTGGCAATGACAGTGCACTGGTGGCAGGACCCAGAGACAGCGTTTGGCAGTGGCAGGAGGAGTCCCGAAGCAGGGTATAGGTGGGCCCTGCTTAAGACAGAAGTCATGGACCACCACCACACTTCTCAGAACACAGAGGCAGCCCTGACCGCCATGGAGAGGGAGTGGGTCATACCAGATGCACCGTTCACCAAGGGGCACGTGGTGACGGACAATGTGGCCAACATATTGAGGGCAGTCCACAAGGGGTGCTTCACCAGCATCCCTTGTGCAACACACCCTTCACCTGGTCATCAGGGACGCTCTGGGCATGGAGAATAAGGGGATTGGGGCAGGCACCCTTAGCTCCCTGATCGAGCAGGGGAGGAAGCTGGCTGGTTTCTTTAACCAGAGTGTGAAGAGCAGCGACCTCCTCCGGGTGAAGCAGGCCGAGCAAGGCTCCACAGTGCACCAACTGGTGCAAGATGTGTCCACCAGGTGGAATTCCACATTCCTGATGCTCAAGCGACTTCTTGAGCAGAAAGCCGCCTTGCATCAGGTTCAACTGGTGATGGACAACAGGGCACCTCCAAGGTACAATGGGGAAGAATAGAAGATCCTGTCTCACACTGTCTTTGTTCCGAGACCGTTACTGGCCATGATGGAGACCATCATCTCCTCCACGGCCACCATCAGCCAGGTGACCCCTCTGGTCCAGAGTCGCCTCAGGAGGCTGGAGGAGATTCTCCAGGGGCAGGATTGTGGCCCTTGGGGCAGGAAGCTGGCGGCTGAGGCGGTTACCCTGTGCGGCAGCTGAAGGCAGGGCTGAAGGTGCGGTTTGATGAGCTCCTGCAGTGTGAGGAAAGTGTGTTGGCAACCATGCTGGACCCCAGGGTCAAGGGCACCGTGGCACGCCAGACACCGCTTTATGGCCACTGGAAGGGTGAGGGGTGGAGAGGGTCCGTCAGGCAGAGAGGGCTCTGGAGAGTGTGCAGCAGCAGCAACAGGACACCACTGGGGATGGTGGGAGTGGAATCAGCCACCCCTTTCAGCCGTTGGGGCGTATCCCTGCCCCCAGCCCTAGCAGTAGCAGCGACAGCAGCAGGCTGAGCAGCAACAGCACACCTATTACTTCTGGATGGCATGGATGGATAGCCCTCCCTGCCTCTAACGTAGGCCCCAGAATCCTGAGGGTGGGTCCTGGGGCTGGAGTGGCTGTTTCTTGATGCAGTGGAATGATGGCTCCCCTTGACTGTAACGTAGGCCCCAGAACCCTGACGGTGGGTCCTGGGATTAGAGTGGCAGCTTCTGCATGACGTGGATGGACAGCCCTCCCTGCCTGGAACATAGACCCCTAAACTCTGAGGTTGGGTCCTGGGGCTGGAGTGGCTGGCTGCTTTGTGATGCAGTGGAATGACAGCTCCCTATGAGCCGAATGACGGCCCCAGAACCCTGATGGCGGGTCCTGGGGCTGAAGTGGCAGCTTCTAGATGACGTGGAATGACGGCTCTTCGTGAGCAGAATGACGGCCCCAGAACCCCGACAGTGGATCCTGGGGATAGGGTGGCTGGCTATTTCTTGATGCAATGGAATGATGGCTCCCCATGAGCAGAATGACAGCCCCAGAACCCTGATGGTGGGTCCTGTGGCTGGAGTGGCAGCTTCTGGATGAAGTGGAACGACAGCGCTCCCTGCCTAGAACGTAGGCCCCAGAACCCTGAGGTGGGTCCTGGGGCTGGAGTGGCTGGCTGCTTCTTGATGCGGTGGAATGATAGCTCCCCGCGAGTGGAATGAAGGCCCCAGAACCCTGAGTGGAAAGATTTTACTCTATTTTTCCTATGGGTCACTCCTTGACAGAGTTACTTTGCTTTGCTTTAGCTTTTCGTACATAGACTAGTCCCACTAAATCACTGTGAATAAAACCCAAAGCTAGGGTTCTTTTTATATCAGATTAAGGATGATTGAAATACAAACCACCAAACCAGTTCTGAGTGAGGGGGAACTGAGTGAGTGTTCCTCACTCAGAGCCTAATTCCCTGTAACTAAGCAAAGCATGTGAGCCTGCAGCTTCTCAATCTCATGATGTAAACAAGCCAAGCGCATGCACCTGGGACCTCGCATCCTCGTGAATGTTACACCCCTTGTCTCTCCCTCTGTTCCCCTTCCTTCGTCTCCCCCCCCCCCCATCTCTCAGATTGTAAACCCTAGGGCAGGGACATGTCTTTTCAATTACTTTGTAAAGCGCCAGGTACATTGCTGGCGCTATATAAATGTTTGCTAATAATATGCTGATGAATGTACTCTTGTCTTTCCTAATGTTTAGCCCTCCCTCATCTCCCCCTCCCTTGTCTCTCAGATTGTAAGCCCCTTTGGGGTAGGGACCAGTCTCTGACTGTGGATTGTACAGTGCCAGGTAATGGTACATTGCTGGTGCTATATAAACAACAGTAATAATTTTTCCCATTAAACTGTGACTGAGATTCAAACCAAAACTCAAGGCCACAAATTCTTAAACCACCATTTTTCTTCCTCCTCATGACTGGGCTGCAAAGCAAACTCAAAAACCACAATACCAAGCTTGAACAGATAAGATTTCTCTTACATCAAGCTTCTCAAGTTTCTCAAACTGAGAGAAAGGCAGTGGCACCCCAGAGACTAACAGAATTAAAAATTATCATCAGTGCATGCATTCATTTTCAAATAAATTCATTTTCTTCCAAGTTAAGAGCAAGCAAACACATTTAATTCAAATTAAAATAAATTCATTTCAATTAATAAATATATTTTATGCAATCATTTCACTTAAATGAATGCACTTTCTCCACCCAAGCCAGATTAAGCAAAAAAACAGCAGTAAACCCAAATTATCAAATAAATAGGAACAAACAGCCCTTCTCCTCTTACCTGGCCTCCGTCAGAGCTGATATACAATCCAAGGGTCAGGGAACTTTGCTGTCTGCCTGGAGCCCCAAAGCCAGAATCCACCCATTGCAGCACTCAGCACAGACAGTGCCATGTGCTAGAAATCCTCTGGGCTTTCCTCTCGACTCCATCCCTCTTCCCCTCAGTCACACAACACTGCACAGCTGCAGCCCTGCTAGCCCCGCTTTTTTGGGCCAGAGATTGGCCAGGGCGATAGCTCTATAGCCCCAAAAATATTTTTTTTCAGCAGCTCAGCACTGGGAAGATTCCTATGGAATCCTCCTCCCTGCCCGAAGTGAACATGTGTGAGATGGAATAAACTGGGCACCAAGGCTATCGACCTCTGAGTCACGCATGTTCAGTCATATTGCTGCTCCTCTCAGTCCCCCCCCTCCTGAGTGCTCTGTCTACTGCTCCAGAGCTCCACCTCCAAAAGGAAGTGGGGGAGAAGAAGAGAGGGGAAGGCAGATCGTCTGCCTTGTCCATTGAAAATTGGACAAGCCTTGCCCGGTGGTGAATCTCATGGACACCCAGCCCTGCCCTCCCCCCGCCGGCACACTCATCCGAGCTATGCCCATCTACAAAAGTAAGGAGAAAATGGCTGATGTGCAGTACCACCAGCACCAGCAGCAGACATTGGATTGCCTGGGCACAGTAACTGCGGCTGTCACCCCTGCTCAGTCAGGCGTTGCAGGCTGGCTGGCATTGGTGGAGCAGCGACAGAGGCCCCGCCAGGGCTCGGTGGCTGGCACCCCTGCTTGGCCGGGTGTTGCAACTTTCATCCTACTCTCAGGATCTCAGCAAGCTATTATTCTAATTGGTCAAGCCTTTCCCAGTGGTGAATCATGTGGCCACCCAGTAGCAGAGACTCGATTGCCAGGGCACAGTACCCATGGCACAGCAGAGGCAGAAGAAGCAGACATTGGGTTGCCGGGGCACAGAACCCGTGGCACAGACAGCAGAGGCAGCATTGGAAGCAGCAGCAGACATTGGCTTGCCAGGGCACAGAACCCATGGCACAGACAGCAGAGGCAGCAGCAGCAGACATTGGAATGCCAGAGCACA
This sequence comes from Sphenodon punctatus, assembly GCA_003113815.1. NCBI lineage: Eukaryota > Metazoa > Chordata > Lepidosauria > Sphenodontia > Sphenodontidae > Sphenodon > Sphenodon punctatus. The sequence continues at coordinate 2,711,230 of QEPC01012154.1, forward strand.
GAACCCGTAGCACAGCAGAGGCAGCATTGGCAGCAGCAGCAGGCATTGGATTGCTGGGGCACAGAACCCATGGCACAGACAGCAGAGGCAGCATTGGCAGCAGCAGCAGCAGACATTGGATTGCCGGGGCACAGAACCCATGGCACAGACAGCAGAGGCAGCATTGGCAGCAGCAGCAG